>CAEGAF010009927.1:0-16458 GCA_903067075.1 Micropoecilia bifurca
CACACACACACACACACACACACACACACACACACACACACACACACACACACACACACACACACACACACACACGTTTGCGCAGCTATCTTTGTGGGGACTTTCCATTGAATTCCATTCATTTCTACATCCTAAACCTGACCTTTATCCTTTTCCTAACCCTAACCTAACCCTAACCCCATCCAAAACTCAACTCACACCTTAGTCCTAACTCTGACCCCTGACCCTAAAACAGGGTTTCCCCTTTGTGGGGAACAGGCTCCGGTCCCCACAAAGAGTAATTGGTCCCCACAATGTAGTGTATGTTAGGAAAATTGCCCCCATAAGGTATTACAAACAAACGCAAACACACAAACGTTCCTTAGATCGTCGTCCTGGACTGGAAACGTCAGAGTAAAACAAAGATCAAGAATGTTTCCTTTGATCCGAGGACACGACGCTCTGCGGAGCCGTTCTTATGATAATGAGCCCAAATAAAAGGCAGCAGCTGTATTTTTAAACCTCGTTCCCTCTGTGATGCTGCTTGGAGGAACCAGAAAGCTGCTATCTTTAGAGGAAGTCATCACACCTTCTAGGACTTTACACTTTCAAATGTCAGGGAATGAAGTAACTGTTTAATCTTTAGGATGGCAGCAACTTCACAGAGAATTGTTCTGATTTTTAAACAACATTGTAGAATATTTCATGAAAATTTAGGGTACATTTTTCATTGAGGATAAAAACACTTTTATCTGAATTCAGATGAGTTTCTACAAAAGCCAAAAGGAGGATAAAGATCAGTTAATTTTCTTTTCACTAGATTTTAATCATTCATATTGAAAATTCTTCTCAGAACTCAGCTTTTGTTTTCACTGCTCCCAAATCCCAAAACCTATAATCACATCTTTTTTTTTTTTACAAATAATGCTTTTTTTTATTCATTTTGTACATTGCATTTTCAAAGAAAATCACAAAGTGCAAAGAAAAGTGCTGCAAAACTCTAAAAGTTAAACAGATTTTCATTGCTGCGATTTCTGACATCAAAATTTATTCGGCTGAAGAAAATGCTAACCTGCTAAATGAAGGTGGTGCGTTAGCAGAACGTTTCAGGACTAAAATCTCCGAGCAGAGAAACTCATCCAGACGTTTAGTGACTTTGATTCCTGCATCAGGTCGGACTGACCTTACCAAGCTCCGCCCAGAAACGCCCTTCTAGTGACTACATGTCTCACATTAACAGCTCAGCTCCTATGTCTAAACATGGCATCTTTCATTTCAACTGACTCTCTGCAGAGTATTTCTGAGTCCATTAGTTTAGCATTTCTGCCGTATTTTCACAAAATATCAGCCACGACATGGACAGGGGAACCAACAAGTTCATGTTATTTTTTATGACGACATCAAGGTGTTTGAGCCACGATGCCTCCAACATTGTGTACGTCACAGCTAAATACTAGCGGTCGATGAGGAAAACAGCAGATCCTCACACTCTCAGCATAAATATAGCTGTGGACAAGATCACTGATGCCTGTTGTTCTTGCAAGGCTGGGTAAGTCGGACATTCATAGTTTAGAGGGTTTGAATGTGCCAAGGTCTGATACACGGTACTCAGTGGCTAACACAATTAGCATGGCTAACACGATTAGCATGGCTAACACAATTCAGTTTAGTAAAAAGCCTTTTCAGGTAAAATCTTTAATGTATGTCAACATTGCATGTTGATCTGTTCAGCTAACGTAAGGCTGTAACAGACAGGATTCAAGGTGTAGAAGTTGTATCTGTGCTGCCATTATGCTGTACTTGGCTAAAAGGTTTTCATAATGGATGTNCATTCACTAAACACAAAGAAAGCAAAGCAATAATACTGACACCAGCAGACAATCCTTTGTTCTTATTGATCCTACGATGGTTGAGCTGCTAATGTGAACAAGCTTTAATCCAAGCAAGACTTTCCATTTCAGATTTTGGAAATCTGTGAATTTTAGTTCCACAAATACGATCAGGATCCCTGACATCACCTGTACAGATTCCACACTGACGATGGAGAACCATTGTTTTTCAAGTCCTGATGCGAAAACCGTCTGTCGATCTGCTAGTCCACAATGTACATTAGCTTGAGTTTGTGAGACGGTGACCCACTGACAGCTGCGCTGTGACGTAAAATGGGCATTAGCCAATGAAACGCGGCCGCTGTGGTAAGGTTCATGGTCCAGAACGCTGCTGGTCCAGAACCTTGCTGGTGGAGTTCTGACTAGAACCAGGAGGGTTGAGACACCACCCAGTTCTTCAGTCCTTCACTGAGAGAAGAGGCTTTAAATCCTGCTGGTAGTTTATAAATCACTGAACGGATTAAAGCTCTGCTGTTCTGGTACCAACCTTCCAGGTCTCTCAGGTTCTGCTCTGCATCCAGAACCAGAACCAAACTTGGAGAAGCAGCATTCAGCATCTATGCACCACAAATCTGGAACAAACTTCCAGAAAACTGTGAAATAGCCGAAACACTGAGTTCCTTTAAATCCAGGCTTTTACCCACCTGGTTAGGGCTGATCTGATTAACAATCAACGAAACATTAATCAATAATCTGATGTGTAATGATGACAAAATGTATTTTTTCTGTATTTTGTGTTTTTATGACATAAAACCCTTTGAGCCGCCTTGTAGCTGAAATGTGCCGACCTCTGCAGGTTCACTAAGGTCACTGTAGGTGACTGAGGATGACAGCATTATGTGTTTCTCAGCAGAGATGCTGGTTTTTTCAAATCACCAAATACCAGCTGCAGCTTATCTACCGGAAGCGTAAAAACAGATCCGTATAAACAGAACCAGCCATCAGTAAGAGCATCTCCTGCTCCGAAGCTCCTTGCATTCTCCTTTCTTTTCCCTGTAAACTATAAATCCTGCGGCTATCAGGATGGATTCCTCATGTCTGTATTTAGATGCCCTTTAAAGAAACAAACAGCAGCTCCGTGTTTGTCTTTCTGCCTCCAGCTGGGAACCTGAAAACTCTGTGCAGGATTAACCCTGATCTCCATGTGTCGCATCAGGCCCGTCAGGTTCCTCCTGCTCAGGTCTGAGTGAGTCCAGGTTCTGATAGCAGCGACCCGTCGACACACAGGGCCCGGTTCGAACGCCGTGTTGTCTGGTCGCTAAGCAACACAGACGGACTGGACCGTTTTTACCAAACTGCCTCATTTTTTAATCACAAGCAGGATTAACTGTTAACATGTTAACCCTCCTGTTATGTTGGTTTCTGAGGTAAAGCAATAATGTTCGTGGGTCAGTTTGAGCCGGGGAGAGTTTAGTCATGCTATGGTGTCAGAAACCGAAAGATTCCTCCAAAACATTTTTGTATCTGATTATTAACTCCAATACTAACCATTTCAATCAATAATTGTGCAGTTATGTTTTTTTATTTCTCAGAAATTAAGGATTAATGACAACAATTTACTCAAATACTCATTTGGACATAAAAAAATGGAATTTACATTTTTATGTCCACTGAAAAAACCTAGACACAACAAAACAATAGTTTCCTGTAAAGTGATCTTTGGAAAAAATTTCATATTACTTTCTTTTTTTTTCAATGGGCGATCTTTATAATTGAACTTGAGACACACAGACTGTTCCAGGTCAAATTGACCCACCGATTAAAATCAAGATAAATGAGTCATGCAGAGAGTATTTATGTTTTCCTCTACTTCTGCTGAGTGTCACTCAGTGTGGGTCCAGTTTGCCAACGGGAACAGAAAAGGTTCCCGTCAAAAGCTGTATGAACACCTGCTTTCTGGCAGTTCATAGTGAAGTAAAGAGAGTTGGGAGGAAGTGGGCTTGTGTGTGTGTGTGGTGTGTTGTGTTTGTGTGTGTTTGGTGAAATATGGTTCATAGCTGCAAGGAAACATATATAATTGGACATTTTGGTGTTACAAATGTGTAAAATGAATAAATTTTCAATTTATAGAGTGCACCTATTAAGACAAATAGAAAAAGTTTCATGCAAAAAAAAAATACTTCCAACTATTTTTAAAACATTTATAAACTTCAAAACGGGTTAAATTGACCCGCAACATAACAGGAGGGTTAACCATCAACTTAATCTAGGAAGTAATTAAAGTTTAACTGGATTCTACCTCCAGTCCAAAAGTGACCTCAGCAGAAGAACTTCAGGACGTTTCTCCCTCTTGGTTCCCCTGAGTTGCAGCTTCCTCAGTTATTTCCAGTTCAAAGCCTGTGGAGCGTCTCTCAGCACTGGGACCACTGGGATTCAACATTCAGGAATAATCTGTCAGGTTCGCTGGCTGCTTCACTCCAACCCCTGACATGTTCAGGATTTCATTGGTACAATCATAAATATCAAATCTCTGATAAAAATGTGTGAATAAATGTAAAAATGAATTCATTGTTTATTGCACAACCTTCTGGTCCAACAAATCTGACCATCTGGTAACATGATAAACCAGCTAATGAGGAATACAGGTCAATGTTTTCGCCTTAGTTTCTTCCTATTGATTACACTGGCAGGAAAATATCTCTATATTTTTCTATTTAGATCTTTAAATAACAGACATCGTGTTGGTCCATAAATATGTTCCCCAAAGTGAAAATGATCAAACTTCTACATGTTAAAGCTCTGAACACCCAGAAGGTGTGGAGTTAAAACTTTGTTTTCACCAATACATCAACACTTGATTAAACTACACATGCTTTAATTTAAAGAACAACCCAAATCTTTTGGGGCCACCCCAAGACGTGGCGCTCTGGGCTAGAGCCCATTTCAGCCTGGTCTGAACTCTGGACAGTCCATAACTCGTCTTTAGCACATTCCTGTTATTTTATCTGTATTTGAACTGAACCCAGCGAGACATGTAAACACAACAACTTCATTATTTCTTATTTTCACATTTTTAGGCTGTAATTTGAATAAAGATGAGAAAAACAGTAATTTTCATGTAAATGTCAACAATAATTTGTTTTTGTACGATGCAAGAAAACAGATGGACGGCAATCACTGTTAGAGATGAAACATGGGGACAGGCAGCGTCACGAGGTTATGACTAAAAAAACTTTGTTTTCAAGCCTGGAGGTAGGAAAATATTTAGTCTAAATGATTAAAATCATAAATATCCAGTAGAAGGAAGCCGGGCTGAGACATGATGCAGGCCGGCTGGCTTCAGGCAGGTCGGCTTCACACACACACACACACACACACACACACACACACACACACACACACACACACACACACACACACACATCTAGCTGCTGCTCATTGGGCCTCCCAACAGTAACCTGACATTAGAGAAACAGGAAAATCACAGGCTGGGATGTTGTTGATGGGAGGGAAGGAAGGAAGGAAGGAAGGAGAGAAGGAAGGAAGGAGAAAAGGAATGAAGGAGAAAAGGAATGAAGGAAAGAAGGAAGGAAGGAGGGAAGAAGGGAAGGAGGGAAGGGATCCTCCAGGAGAGAAATGGTTCCCAGCCGGTTCAGGCGTCAAGGAGCTGACTGGGATCTGATACATGAACAAGACAACAAGGTGTGAAGCAGAAACACTCATCAGCTTCTCAGGTTTTCAGAAATTTAACCTCAAAGAGCCGAACGAAGCTGAACAAAGTCATTCGATTACATACAGTCTAATTTACGTATTTTCCAAATATTGAATTTATTAGGTAAATATTTATATCACTACCATTTACAGTGACTGGCTGTGTAAATATGTTCACCTCTTACAGTCGAGACAGCAAAGATTGATAACACTTTATTTCAAGGGGGGTGAATAAGACATGACACTGTAATAAACATCTAATAACTCCTGTCATTAATACATGAATAAGCCTTCATGAATATTTATGACTGTTGTCATAAAGCGTCATTCAGTAAATTATGACACTTTTAATACAAAGTTGACATTATTCAAAATGTCTTTATCATAACTTGACATTAACCAATAAATCATCACTGTTTAAACTTTACCTTTAATAACATAAAGTTGCCTAATTGTTAAAGTGCAATCAGTAATAATTTTATCACAAATTTATATCAGTAATGGTATAATGTTCAGAACCTTTCATCCTACATTTTTATAGTATTTTATATTTTATTTTATTTTTAATGGTAACTTCATCTGTGTGTTTGCTGCTACTGCACAGTAATTTCCCGGCTGGGTTGATTAAAGTACTTCTATTCTATTCTATTCTATTCTATTCTATTCTATTCTATTCTATTCTATTCTATTCTAGATGGATAAAAAATGTGCCAACCCTGTTAATGGCTGAAATATCCACTAAAATAACTTCAAATGGACGGAAATAAGTTTGAAAAATTACTGAAAATTAACAAAAGAAAATCAGACATTGTTTATTAAAATGTGATTAAACACAAACCTTTTCAGAAAATAGCTGATGGAAAAGACCGAGTGTAATGTGATCCTAAGCAGTGATTGGCTCAAAATGTTGTGGAAGGAAATATTAAGTTACAGATATAATCTCACTGCTCCAGGCCGTTTCATCTGTTTCTGTTTTTTAATGTACATGTAAACAGTACATTTTTACCGCTGCTGATGGTTCTGCCATTAACAGAGGAGCAACAACATGTGTGTGAAAAGTAGTTTTCACTTTGAGATTAAAGGGTTTGTTTGGTTTAAAATGTAAAATTTTGTTCATCATTATTGATTTAAAACCATATTTATTTTTATTTTATTTTCAATGTGAACCAGTTGAAGAGTCACAAAGTCCACCATAAGAAATATGACGATTATCTCTATAGCCACACGCTGCAAACTTTCATAATACTGTAAAACAAGATGTATTTTGTCTGAAGACTGGTTCAGATAGGCAGGTGTTTCACCAACTAATCCATTTAAATGCATCCAGCAGAATGTTGTTAGTGTAGCAGAGATTATCTACACAGCGTTGTGGTAAATATCCAGGGATCACTGCTAAAGTTACAGCTGAAGCTCAGGGGTTAACATCTCCAGATGTAACGACCCAAAGTTAATGAGGTGACATTAATTCATGGGCTGAATTACAGTCTGATCAAGGCTGGGCCCTTTAGCACCTCTTGAAAGTTAATTAAAGGTTTTATGAAACATAAAATCCACTGGACGGCCGTGATGAAATAAACATGATGTACTGGCCTCTGCTAACGTAGCACTGAAAAGTCAAAGTCAGCAGGTCCACTTAATCTGCCTGAGTCTTGATTTATCACATGACTCCATCGTCTTCGCAGAGCTTTAAGCTCCTCTTTAAGTTTCTCCCTGCAGTGTCTGCAGGCGCCGTTTCCAGTGATTCTGCAGGCGCCGTAATGTGGCCCAGTGGAGCGTTGGGAGGTTTTAGACCTGATCCAGGGGTTAACAGCTTCCTGCAGTGTGTTTGTCTCCTGAAGGAGCGAAGTGGAATCAGGATTAAGAACGAGTCGATGTCCATCAACGTCTCCATCGCTACCATGAGGGAAGGTTACTATTAGCGCCACCTCAGGCGGTTATTTGAGGGCAGGCAGCAGGTATCTGCTGATAATGATGGTTAAGAGCAGTAAAATCAATGAGCCGGTGTTTGATGCTCATTTCAGAGGCTCAATCAGATTTTCACTGGATCTCAGGGAGCAACATGAGGCGAAGGAACTAAACACCTGCTGTGTTCGGCTCTTAGCTCGTTTTGTTCATTTGCCTCTTCGGAAAGCTGCATCTACGTTTACGCAGTCAGACATCAGCTCCACTGATTGTTCTCATAACCATAAAGGCTCTTAAGTGAGAAAAGTTTCTCTGAATCCAATATCTCAGGTTTTATACGAGTTAAATGGGAAATCATAACAATTTGAGCAACTTCTGCCAGGGTGAGCTTTCATCTTAAACATTAAACACTTGATGTTGGGTAATGTTCCTGTTTCCAAAGGTTAGGACACAAAATCCTGGTCCAAGATAAGAAACACCCAGACGAACTGATGCATTGCTTTAAACTGTGGAGAAACATGAGGAAAGGTGAGAACTTTCTGCTGAGGAAAAATGTTTCGGTGGCTTCAGTTTTCCCAGATGTTACTTCAGACTGGAGGAACTTTGTTAAGAGTTTAAGCAAATAGTCCTTTAAATTGTTTTCTTCAGACATTTCAATGAATATTTGTGGATGTAATGGAAAAATAAACATAATTACACAGGTCAAAATGTTGGTAAGTTAATTTAATTTTGTAAAACATGAAGTTTTGTCTCTTCAATTTAATGTCTCACTTTTAATGCACCTACTTTCTGAACAGTGCGAGTTACTGGGATCAATGGTGAGTTTAGTTTTTCAACATTCGCTTTTCTGATTTAGCTTTGAATTCATGTGTTTTTATTTAACATGTTTCATGAAGTGAGGCTGAAAATCATCAGAAAGTATTTCAAGCCGTCAGTTCCACTGAGTTTTAAGCATTCAGCATGCCGAGGCGAGTGGCTCTATCAGTGAAGCTCTTTAATCAAATAGAATGAGGTTAGTTTTATTACTGGCTCTGTGTAAAAGTGGCTCACATATATGCGAGACATGACTTTTCACTCTCTTTGCAGAAGATGTTAGATGTTCTAATTTTGTTATGTTGGAGGATTTCAAATCCTCAATGATCGGCTCTAAAATTGTTTGTTTCGGTCATTCAGATATACACTTTCAGGTGTGCTTAGTTGAGTTCATTAAGATATTTGGATGGAAACGTGAAACGGCCCCTGAGCTGTTTTTCAGTATTTCTATCCATCGATTTCCAGGAACTTGTTCAGATTCCTCGTAATTAAACCGTCTTTGGCCCTTAAACACTTGTCTGCTGCCTGTGATGGGCGTATTGATCGCTGCTGTCCTGATTCCCCTACAGTTGGTATTAACAGCTTCGCCGTGAATCACTTTAAATCCCACCTGACAAACAGGAGATTTTAAGCCTTTCGTCTGAAGCTTCACATCAGTTATCCGTTATTTTCAAGGACCAACCACTTTACAGATTTTCTCCCAATGCAAACATAAGTCAGTCTTTTACATGTGCAAATAAAATCCATATTTCAACTAAATAAACCCTGGAAGTGAATCTCTGGCCGTTTGTCTGGTTTACGGTTGGCAGCCGTTGTTTCCGACGCTGAGAGGTTCATGTTGTTGCCCAGCCGGATCTCCTGACCTGTTAAGAACGACTACAATCACCGCCATGAATTTACATGAGCTTTAAGAGCCTCATCCATATTCATTAAGCTGGTTAATATGCTCCAGGCCTGAAGAGGCGGCGCGGCGGCGCTGACCCCAGCGACCCGCCGGGCTTGTTGAGGGTTCTGGCCTCATGTCACCTTCCTGCTGACGTGAAACCCGACTGTCATCCTGAACAAACGACGAGCCGCAGCCTGACATTCAGAGCTACGCGACCTTTACTTTACAAACTATTTACATAAGAATTGCTGTCAAGACTCAGAGACAGCATGTAAATACCCAGAGAGAAATGCAGAGGGAAAGTGGCGCCGAGCGAAAATATGTCATCACTGCAGGTATTATTATTTATAATGGTTATGTCCATACGTAGATTTATATGCTCCCCAATGCATATAAATCAACATACAACCACTAACAGTAATGCAAAAAAGAGCCATCAGAGTAAAACACAATGCTACTTTTCTTATACAAATCCTTTATTTGTCAAGTCTAAATTATTAAAATTGCAGGACATTGTGAAGAACGATTTATGTATAAAACCGGTTAAAATCTGTTCCCTAAACATCTTCAGGAAATGTTTTACAGAAGGTTGGTGCAACTTAACCCTGAACTTCAAAATATGAAGCATCTGAACTATCAAATTCACTGTAACTGGAGTCAAACAATGGAACAAGCTAAATACGGAACTACAACAATGAAAAAACATCAACCACTTTAAAAATAAATATATGAGTTTTTCCTTTGTTTGTTCTGTGTTACCATTACTGGAGCTTACTAATGTTATCTTAATATTTTTTTGTTTTTTTATTTTATTTATAGATTTGTAACAAAAGAATTTATAGGTGTTCATTAACAAGAAGATGGTAATTATTCTGTCTGGTTGTGATTTACAATTGTCATCATTACTATAATTATTTTCCATATATTTTCTGGTCTAGTTTGTAACCATTTGATCTATAATATAATTCATTTGTTGGCTCTTTTGCCCAGTACATTGAAGAGGAACATGGTTAGAAAAATAAAATGGTTTCATTTATATATTTTGTATAATTATTGAGTCTAATATATTTCAAAGCTCTGCTTCTGCTGAAGTTTCTTCCTGTTAAAGAGACTTTTACAGTCGTCTGCTGTCACGTCCATCCAGGAGGAATTAATGCTACAAGTCAAAGAATCAAAGCAACCTGCTGGGACTCCTTAGATTAAAACATTTAATTCATTATTCAGTTAAAGTCGATGTAATGTTTGATAAGTAGGCAACTTGATTTTGAATCTGTCAAGAAAAGATTTATTGTGAATCGATGCTCTAAAATCTGATTTGAATTGTTGATGCTTGCTTTGCAAACTCCTGGTGCAAAAACCTGGTGAACCACAAACTTAGAGGACGCAGTAACGTCTTCTCAAAATGGAGACTTAAGGACTTTAAACTCCTCATTCAGACCAAATGCTACTTAAAATATGAAGAAAACCTTTAGGGCTTCACTTCCTGACTGAACCGTCCTCAGGGACATGAGTGCCTCCATCAGCAACACACCAACCACATCCGACCGTGACATTTTCCCTGACTGCCACCAGCCAATCAGAGGAAGGTTTCCTCCACAAAGGTTACCTGACGACGTAGCGAATCGGCCACAACGACCAGGACGAACACTGAGGTGATTTCTGAGACTTTTTCCCTTCCTTCCATGAACATGAGGTCACACGTCTCTGCGCCGACGTCAGCGTTCGGTTCTCAGAAGCCTTGGCCTCAACCTTTGCCGCACGTCGTCCCTCGTTAGCCTCCTGCGTGGGATTCCTGCTCATCCTTTACTAACCAGAAATGCCATGAGGAGAATATCAAACAAAGGTTTCTGGTGAAACTGAGCGCTGAGCCGTCAGGCGGGAAATATTAACTGCTGACTCAATTCGCAGCGTCCCTCGTCGACTCTCCGCTTTCTCACTTTAATTTGGGTTTTTTCATATAATTGAAGCAGAACGGTCTGTTAGATTCACGTCTGATAACCAACATGCTCCTCCACAGACCTAATTTCCAGGAACGACTGAAGCATGATGCTTATCCACATGAGCCAAATAGATATTTGGTCAGTTTAATGAGATTTTCAGGCTGAATTACAGCAAAATAACTAATTAATAATAATAAAACAACATTTAAATGAGATCCAACGACCCCACACACCTAAACCCTCACCCTCACAAGGGTTAAGAGGCTGTTTTGATATGATGATTTCATTAATCAGGGAATAAAAAGCTGTCCAAACAAACCTGGTTCTATGTGAAACCACAGCTAACCTGAACCAGAGCTGAAGGGCTTCAGCCCTAAAAAGAAAGAGAAGTTTGTCAAAGAAAATGACAGAAAGTAACTCCTCAGTGCACCAAGACGAAGACCAGGATGTTTGGCAAACTGCCAGAATGTCCTACAAAGAAACCTGCAGGATCCCAGATGGACACCATAGACCTGGTCAATCCTCAGCTTGTTCCAGCTTCCTTTCACCATTCCAAATATAATCTTCAACCCATATAAAATGCAGAAAGGTTACTTGCAGCTGGGGAAAAAGTTCAGATGGTCACCTTTGACAGTGGAAGATTTCTACACATTTTTAGCTGGATTGGTTCAAGTCCCTTCAAAACCAGACTTTTGGGAAACAAAGTGGACGTATAATTTTCTCTTTCCACGCAACTGCATGACCGATTTGATTCCATATTCGGGTCCCTTCACCTGTCCAGCATAAATGACAATTATGAAAATGAGAAAAAAAGATCAGCTGTTCAAAAGTAGACCCACATATGATGACATCAAAGTTGCCTGCAAGTCTCTCTTTTGACCAAGCAGAGAAATATGCATTGACCAACCAATGGTGGCCAGTAAAGCCAAGCAATTTATGAGGGACAAGCCTATAAACTGGGTATAAACTCTATGTTTGGCAGATTCCAGGACTGGTTATACATGGAGTGTTTTCATCTACCAGGGAGAGACGGGACAGTTTGAGACGACAACCTCAGCATCACGTCTGTCAGGAACATCATCATTTACATCAGGATCATTCCCACTGTAGCCCTTACTTATTCAAAAACTGTCTTCCAACGACACCATCCGCCAAAATTGCGTGGGATTCCCCAAAACAACCTTCTGAGATCTGAAAGAGGGAAAAAACAAGGTGGAAAGACGGAGTCCTGCTAGTCAAGTGAAAGGACACCAAGAGGTGAGAGTCTGCAGCATCTTTCAGAGGAGAAACGGAGCAGAGGGAGTCCAGGAGGCTGAGGCTGGTGAAAGACGTTAGAGTGCCTGACTCTGTGAAAGACTGATGAATTCATGGGACAAGTCGATTTGTCACCTGCCCTGATCCAATACTGTTCCATCAGAAGCAAGACCATGAAGTGGTACAAAATGTTTTTACCATTTCATTGACATCTCTGTTGTGAATAATGACATCCTTTTCAAAATGCTGGCCATAGCAAGAGGGGAAATACCAATTTCTTAGTCAAGATTCAGAGAGAAACCAATGGAGGAGCTAATAAATAAACCAGTAGAGGTTGAGGATTTTGGTCATATAAAAATTGTTAATCGTTTTGCATCATGAGTCACATGGTCAACAACTGGATGTTACAACTGGCACAAAGTAGAAGAAGGCAGGAAGTAGACGAAGGATGATGGCACAGGTAGAACTTATTCACATGTGATTTTAATTGTTTATCAAATGGAAACACTGTAATTGTGCAGCCGACCTGCAGCTCTGCACCTCCAGGTAAATGTTTCAGGTTCTATGCAGAAAACACAGCAGCACCGTTTTATTTGCAGTCAGGGAACCGAAACAGCGACGCGTCTCTGAAACAAACATCTCAGAATCACCATGTAGAACGGCTCATTTCCCTGATTGGCCGCGCCGCGCCGCGCCTCTCCCTGCCAGGGAAATCACGGTTTACGGCTCTGATGAGCCTCCACAGGCCAGGAGTGACGTTATTTCACCGTCATCTCAGAGAGCAGCAGGCTGCGAGTCAGAGGGCCGACGGGTTCTGACAGAAAACCAAAGAGATATTTGGGCTCAGTTTGGGCTGCGAATCCAGGATCTGCACCAATAGTTTCACAAAGAGAAACTGGATGTTTCAGGTTGATCAGACAGTCTGCAAAAATATTTCATGCAGAGGTTTTGACCTTCAAAATCCCTTAAAACTTTATTTTCAGCACATAAATAAAGCTATGAAACAAATTCACTGATCAGAGTTAGAAAATAGTAAAATAGCAGCGCCAGGAGATTTTGGCAGAAAGATGAAGGATCGTCTTCAGGGACGATGCAGATAGTTTACAGGCAGGTTTTAGGAAGAACTGAGCTCCAGACCGACTTACTGTGAGCAGGTTTAAAAAAATAAGACAAAAACGATCCAGTTCTTTACATGGAAACAATGAGTTTGAAGTGAAACGAAGGCAGTGGAAAGACTTACAACACAAAACTACTTACAACACAAAACTACTTACAACACAACGCAAAACTACTTACAACACAAAACTACTTACAACACAAAACTACTTACAACACAAAACTACTTACAACACAACGCAAAACTACTTACAACACAAAACTACTTACAACGCAAAAACCTTCAACAAACTAGCTGTGAAAAATGTTTGACTTATTCACTATTATTATGTAATTATTTAACTTAATGCATTACAACAGCCTCATAGTAAAATGTAAGAAAATGCTTAGAATACATTATTACAATGTAGTTAACAAAATGGTAACAAACTAAATGTTTAAGTTTAAATGTAATAACTTTGTAATACTGTCTAATTACAATGTAATTAAACTGTAAAGGCTTATAATATGATTAACAAACTGATATTTGAGAGTAAATGTGTATTTACTAAAATCTATGCAGTTAGCTGCCAATCAGACTTATAGTAGCACCTGAGTGGAAGTTTAATTTGATAATATCTTATTACTGAAATTATTGAAAAGTAATTAACTAAATTTTACAGAATATATTTATCAGATGTGGTTATAACTGAGTAATACAAGAAGTGTTCATATTGCTGCATTTTAAATTAAAACTGAAAATATGAGGAGTGTGAACCTAAATGAAGAGTTTTTTGTGCAACCTGAAGATGTTTTCTGGACGTTTCCTGCAGAAACAGACTCACTGGTTGCCAGGGTTACGGCTTTTTCCTCTTTCCGTCTCCACTGAGTTTTGTGACGGTAAACACAGAGCGGAGAGGCTGACACCTGAGAAATGCCACAGAAGGTGCTGGAGCGTTTTATCGCCGATCAGATTCAGCTGCGTCGTATCTGAGATGGATCGGACCAGAACCGGCAGCCGTCAACCAGAAACAATCAACCCATCCACTCAGTCCGGCTGAAGAAGTCCGAGTATCCAGGACAGGAGTTAATAAAACCCGACTGGTTGAGTGTTTTTTAGCAGGAGGCGGAGAATCAAAGCTGATTTAAATTCTTTACTCGACTCTAAATTACACCTCAAAGGCGCCAGAGGAAACATTTAATTACATCCTGATTTTAATCTTTTAATGTTCTTTTTGTCCTTGGGAAGAAAACGGGTCAAGAAAGAATTTATTGGCTTTCCTGGTTGGAGATCTGTTATATTACAACAATTATTACGTCCGGCGCTGAGGCTCTGGTGTATTAAATATACTATATTGCCAAAAGTATTGGCTCACCTGCCTCCACTAACACATGAGCTTCAGTGGCATCAAGTTCCTCATCAATGTGTCATCGGTCCACAGTTTGCAGCTGGATCAGCTACATTTCTTCTGGACGGCTGTGTTGGGTTTATGGGGATTTTTGACCATTCCTCCAGAAGCGCATTAGAGAGGTCACACACTGATGTTGGACGACAAGGTCCGGTTCTCAGTCTCCACTACAATTCATCCCAAAGGTGTTCTGTTGGGTTGAGGTCAGGACTCTGTGCAGGTCCGTCCAGTTCATCCACGCCGGTGGTCCCCAACCCCCGGTCCGTGGACCAATTGGTACCGGTCCACGGCGCAAGAAATAATTAAATATTTTTGTTTTACGTATTATTTGAGTCTGGAACATCTTTTATTTTGAAAATCCTGTAACCGGATTCTCTCGGTTACTTGTGCGCCAACATTGAGCCACAAGCAGCAAAGGGGGAAAAGAGACACATCGCGGCCCGGTAGGTGAGTCCTATGTTACAATCCGCTCTGCATAACGGCAGAGCCGTAATAATGTTATACATTATTACATTACTAAATCAGAACCGCAAAGTATTTTGTGTGTCGGGGTGGGGAGTAAGAAGTGTACAGTGAACTAAACTGGAGTGAAGTAATAAAACTGGGGAGTTTGGTAACTCAAAAAAACGGTTAAGAACCTCTGGTTTAAGGACTTTGCTTTGTGCTCATGTTGGAAGAAGGAACCAGCTCGAAACTGTTCCCACAACCTTGGAACAGCATTCAGCGTTAATCAGCCCAGCTCCTGTAAACACCACCACACCATAATCCCCCCTCCAGCAAACTTTACACTTGGCACAATGCAGGCAGACCCGTACTGTTGTCCTGGCAACCGCCAAACCCAGACTCATCCATCAGGTTGCCAGATGGAGAAGCGCGATTTGTCACTCCAGAGAATGTGCCTCCACTGATAGAGTCCATGGTGGCATGTTTTACACTTCTTTGCATCACCATCTGTGGTTTTCTGTTTGTTTTTGAGTTTTTCTGTGTTATCCTGTTCCGTGAGTCTCTGTCTCTGCATCTTCCCCGTTGATTGTCTCCCAGCTGTGTCTCGTTCCCTTGATTACCCGTGTGTATTTAGTCTCACCTGTTGTCTGTGTTCCTTGTTGGGTCCTTGTCAATCCATGTCTTTGTCTACTGCATGTCAGTTTTTGCTCACCAGTAGAACTGTTAAATCCTGGTAGCTTAGCTCTTGTGGTCAGTCAGTTGTTTGTCTTTGTCTGCACCAGAAGAACTGTGTAAGTCCTGGTTAGCTTAGCTCACGTCTCAGTCTTTATCATCAGTTGCTATATCAGTATTAGCTGTGTGCTTCTTTCTGCCGTGCTGCCTGTGTTTTGGACTATAGATCTTCCATCAATAAATCATCATCACCTTAACCTGGGTCTCAGCGTCTCTCCTCACCACAAACACCCCACCGTTTCTGACACTTTGCACTTGGTGATGTATGGCTGGGATGCAGCTGGTCACCATGGAAACCCATCCCATGAAGCTCCCTGTTCCTGAGCTAATTTGAAGGTCTCATGACGTTTGAAGGACTGTAGTGATTGACTGCAGACAGTTGCCGACCTCTTCGCACTCATCATCCGTCAGCTTACATGGCCGACCGCTTGGTGGATGAGCTGCTGTCGCTCACAAACTCTTCC
>CAEGAF010009945.1:0-58864 GCA_903067075.1 Micropoecilia bifurca
CTGAGAAATGAGATGCAGGTGATCGGGATCGGTAACAGAGCCTATGATCGGCCGATCCCGATAATCACCGATTTCACGAAAATCGGCCGATTATGATCGGTGACCGATCGATCGGCGCACCTCTAATATGCAGTGAATTTCCACTTTTACAGTATTTGCATTGATTGAAAACAAAACTAAGATTCTATTTATGACATTGTGATAACTTAAGTGAAAATGTGTTGTGTTTTTCTGAGCACAGTCTTTAAAGTGAGGTTCCTGGGTGCTGAACCAGAGTTTGTTCATGCTTCTAGGTTCAAAACTAGAAGCAATAGATCTGCTCGTAAATTAGCAAGAGGCGTATCGGCGCTCGTGCTTTTCACCCCCACATTTAAATAAGTAATTATGAACGCATTTGGGGTAGGGCATTTAGAGGGCGCGCAGTTCAGCACCACATACAGGAGGAGGTGAACTGGAAGGTTTGAGGAAGGCTGTATTAAGGCTTTATTACTGGGAAAGTAAAACACTTTGCTCGATTTCTCTGATCATTTCTACATCCACTGTTTCTGCAACTTGAGGTATGAACCCATACAGCAAATAGAAGTAAAAGATTTGCAAAACTTTGTAGAGTGCTGACTGGGACATTAATGGTAAGCACAAGGACATAATTATATATTTGTACAGTGGACTTTCAGCTTAGGGACCACATTAACTAACTATTACACCAAATATCACCTTATTGTACAATAATACACACAGTCATAGCTGCCTTGTTAATACCAAGGAAGCTAAAACTCATGGCCTTCCTTAACTGTGCAGCAAGAGAAACAACCAATGAGCTCTAAGGAAATTAATTGGCTGGTTTGTAAATGTCAGCCAATTGCACGTAAAGTGTTGCAGCCAGGTATTTCAGCTTCACCAGTTGAATTTTCCTTAGAATAATTAGGACAATTTTTCCGAAATCACTTAGAAAAATCCGCAAATAGAAAGATTTCTGCAAATAATTTCTATTTAAAGACTCAAATCTTTAACCCTGGTGGTTCAGGAACTGTTTGAGTCGACACGTCTAAGTTACCTTTTGATAGCAGTCATTATGTCTTAATAAAGTTTTTTTTTAAAGAATCATCTCTGTTTAGCGTCTTTGGAAACTTGACTATTGGAGGCAGACGCTACGGTCTCCTCACCCGCTTACAGATTCCATCATGGGTCAAAAATCGTTTGCGTGAAACATTTTGTAGCAGTCGTGCTGAGGTTTGGAAGCTTAATTTCTGTGCCGTGTCTTCTCTCCCCTGCCGTCCTACAGCATAATTCTCTAAAATGAGTATGTGGACAGGAGATGAGATATGATTCTTGGAATTAAAACAGCATTTTGTACTTTGATCATCCAGCAGTGTGTGAAGCGATGAAATAAGAAGCTCCTCTTTATCGAATCCTTGCTCTCTCTCTCTCTCTCTCTCTTAATCTTCCCCTTGCTTGCTCGCCCTGCTCTATCTGAGCTTAGGGGATTGCTGGATGAGATGGAGAGTTAATGAAGAAAGCCTTTTTCTCTCCCCTGCTAGAAGACTGGTAAACTGCAGCAACTTTGCACTCCTCTTTTGTTAATCACGTCACGATCGGCTTTCTTGCTTTATGGTCTCAACCCCTGAACCAGTTGAGCATGAAAAATTTCACATCGTTACTTTTAAATATAGAGGGACCAAAGCCCAGCCAGCCGCACAAGCTGCTCTAAGCGGGTCTTCTAAAGCGGCCTGAGAGGCTTCATTCCTCTTCCGACAAACAACAAATTTAATCTTTCCCTACGCGCCTTTGTGTTTCATATCGTGCGCACATCATTCTTATGTTTGTTCGCACGTGGCCTCGTCTCCATGAAGTGAAGCGAGGTACGACGCTGTCAAAAAGAAAAAAAAAAGCTGTTTAAGATGCTATCGCCTAACGCGGAGGCCAATGTGGGCTGGAGCTGGCAGTGTGGGTTATGCAAGCAGGGTTCTGAGGGACTGATAGCAATTCCAACACGCCCAGCAGGGGAGCAGCTGTGAGTTTGTCGGTGTGTGTCCCCGGTGTTAAGTGTGTGTGTGCAACATAAATTACACCTTCAGTCTACTGCACAATAACGATGCTCGACGTTTTGTCACAATTACAGAGAAGTTTGTGTCTCTGACGTGTTAATTTGTTAATATGCTAATGCTTAGCAGTTAGCAGTGCCCGAAAAAAACCTTGACTGTACTGGTAGATATCTAGATTGCCTATACTGACTTTATGAGCGATTTTTTTGGTCAAAGTGAAAACCTATAAAAGTCAAAAGTCATCCTAAGTAAACAAACTGGTTCACCAGCATCAAACTCATTAACACAACATACTGACGGTAACATTATTCCGCCTGCCTCACAGGCGTAATAAGATTTTAAAATTGTGCACTGATTGTCAAAACCTGAGAGACCACAAAAAAAAGACTTAAGGTTTGAAGTGTGTGGCGTTGAGCAACACACCACACACGAACAACATTCAGGGAAATCTCACAAAACCGCTCAGTGTAATCAAACATGGCCGACCAGGAAGAAGCAATTGCTGCATTTAACAGAGAAAAAACCCTGAAGACCTCTCTGATGTCTGATGGACTTTCTGGGTATTGTGCGTACAGGAAATTCAAAGCTAACTTAGATGAGTCTCCAAGTGAGAGTTGTAATGCAGCAGCAGCTGCTTGACAGTGAAATTAGAAAGCCGTTTACGAAAAAACTAAACATTCGCCAACACATGCTCCTCTCTTAAAACACATTAGTGTTGTTCCTGTAAATCTGTGGCATGTGGTCACACATTTTTTACAACTTGGTTAAAAGTCTAGCCACTGTTTCCCGTCAGTGCACTCTAACATACTACACATCAGTGGCATGAGGTTGTGAAAATAAAGCTGAAATGACTAAACCAGACATTAAGAGCCTGACAACAATACACCACTGGGCTCCTTCATCTCTTTCTGCTGAGGAACAAAGCTGTAAAACGTGAACCCGGAGTCTTAACAGCTCTTTTCCATGCTACGCTGAAAGCTTGGAGTTATCACATTACGATGATCCATTTGCAGCGATGAATTAATGAACATTTGGTTTGAATGTGGTTTCGGCTCCCAGGCTGCACCCGCATCATTAGCAAGTGAGAGTTTTTTTTTTTAAAAATTTTATGAGATTTATGAGAGCTACATACGCTACATTGTGTGTTAATATGAAACGCAAGACTATGTGAAGTCTCGCAGTCATAAAAAAACATTTAGCTTTATTGCGACATACATCACAGTCTGGCAGCAGCCCCTGGAGTCAGTATTACCATCATGTAAGCCGTTATGTCACTGAAATACTCATTATTATCAATGAAACTCAAACATTGACACTAGATCAAGAGATCTAGCAAAAGGCGCTCACTTTTATGTGTGTAATTTCTGCTTTCTGTACTTATTTGTTAAGATTATCAGTCTAAGCAAAAAGTGAAGTTGTGAAACCGTTTGTAGTTCTGAACTCGGCTCTTGAAGACTCACCTTAGGTTTATCGATTTTTGTCACGATACATTTTGCTGGATGCTGGATAGTCCCAGAAATCATCGCAATGAACGATTATATTGTGGTTTTGATACATTGGTAATGGCATAACAA
Organism: Micropoecilia bifurca; assembly: GCA_903067075.1. Classification (NCBI taxonomy): domain Eukaryota; kingdom Metazoa; phylum Chordata; class Actinopteri; order Cyprinodontiformes; family Poeciliidae; genus Micropoecilia; species Micropoecilia bifurca. The sequence continues at coordinate 3,617 of CAEGAF010009945.1, forward strand.
TGCAGGTACACCCTCTCAAATATCAATATACTTTAAGTTCTAATGAACATTTATCAACATTGGAACTGGAAGATGTTTTAAATGTCCAAAATAAATAAACAAAACAGCAAGTCAAATGAATTTGGTAGGAAGTAGAAAAAAAGAGAAAGACAATAAATCACGATAATTGATTGATTTATTGTTTATTGCAACAGTCCCAGCCGCTTATATAAGCAAGCTAGCACCATATCACTGATTCCAGTGAATCATTTTGCTGATATGCCAGGGTCTTCCACGGAAAAATCCAAGAAGAAATCTTGGGTTGAAAAGCCGAGCAAATACTGAAAAAAGCTGCGGGTGGGAATGTTGGCAGGTTGATTGGCCCTGGGAAGGGATTCTCTTCTCAGTTTATTATTTTTTTAAGGCTTGGAGTGTGTTATTTAAAATGGTGCATTATCTGAAATTCTAAAATTTCCTCCCTTCTTTCATTGTCAGAACTGCTGTCACTGAATAAGTGGAGGTGTGAGAATGGCACTTGAAAGCACAGTGTCATTCCAGTGAGGAAGTACGAGCGCTGAGCTGCAAAGTCCTCTTTTATTTGTAACTGCCGTCTTTTATGAAACGTGTTGTCCCTCGGCTGACAACACGTTTGAAGCCTCCGACTTATACTTCTCCCCTTGCAAAAAAACCCAAAACACTAAACATTGAGAAGGCTGCCTGACATTAGATGGCGACACCGTGAATCGAAACTATCGTTTGCTTATTTGCTGAGGGGAAGTTTTGAATCTTTCGCACCCGCCAATCTTACGTGTTTCTGACTAAAAAAAACCTATGTAGTGCCCTTCAAAAAGAAAAAAAAACTAAGAAGTATTACGTTAAGTCAGCAAAACTTGGATTTGAGAATTTATGATTTTTCTTCCTAAACTCCCCCCACGCCCTAAACAAACAATAAGACTAGGAGATCCGTGTTTAATGGATCACAAAAGGTTGACGTTTTTTTTGTTTTTGCTTCTCCTGCTGGTTCAGAGAAAGAATCCGCTGAAATACCACCAATAAATTTCAAGGGATGCATTCTGCGTCTGTTTAAAGTTGATGATCTACAGCAGGCTTGTTTCTCACTTTAAAAAATGTTGGGAGTTTTCCAGGTTCACCGGGTTCCTTCACCGTAGTCATGCAGCACGAGGCTTAAGCTGCACACCGAGCCAAGGACAGGAGAGTCTCTTCTCTGCAGAAAACACTCCCAGAGATAAAGCACTCTACTTTGAATATGTCAGCTATTAATATCTTCACTACTTTTATAGTTTTTCTAATTGACTAGAAATAAGAATGTCCCTGCTAGAGACTGGGATTTACTGGCCGATACCAAGTTGCAGTTTTCCCTGAAGTCTTAACCTCTGTGTATGTAAAATGTGTTATAATTTCATAATTAAATACTTTAAAAGAAAACTGTGCTCTAGGTTCCTGGTTTGCTGTAAGACTTTGGAATCCAACAAAGAATAAAATCAAGGGGATCCCCACTTAGACTTCAAATCAAGTATCCTTAATCCTTTTTTTTTCTCTAAACTCAAATGAAAATCATTTCTAAGAGCTGAATGTATTTGATGCATATTTAAACAATAAAATGAGTACATTTTCACTTTTAACGTATTTAATCAAGAGAAACAACAGTATAAATGCTTGTTTAAAACACTGTGTGTGACTCTTAAGTAGATCAGAAGAGCAGGAAGGTTGAGAGTCTTCATCTACAAAGACGGTTCTTAAACGATGTTTAGGAACTAGAGTGGAGTTAGATCTGTTTGGATTTCTGGACTAATACAGTGATTTGTGTTGTTGACCTGTGCAAACATTTATAGCAACAGTCATGCGATGTCTTTGAACTGTCCACCTTATTTCTTTTTTCTAAATATCACTAAATGTCAGAGTGACTTTTATTAAAGGAGCAGTGTTATGTCAAGTCAACTTTTTGGAGCTTTACATCATGTCATAATGTTATTCACTCATTAAAAACATACAAGGAGAGTTGCCCTGACATGTTTGAGAAACCCTTTCATCTCCATGACAACCACTGAGCTGTCCAAAATGGCTGGTTGGGCTTAGCTCCGCCCCTTAAGGTGCAGCTTATCCTCACAGAGCAGCTCCACCATGATTCTCCTACTCTACTCCTTCAGACTAGTCATCAGAAATTAGCAAAACCGCCTTGTGGAACTGTGATTCAGCTAAGCTCATTATAGGAGCTACTTCTAAGGCAAAGACATTAAACGGTTAATTACGGAGGATTGATGTCGTGATGACTTCCTGAAGGTGGAGTTTCAGAAAGAGCAGGAATTTTTTAAAGAAACAGAGGCTCAATTTCAAAGTGTTAAATCAGGAAGTAAAGTTTCTTTTTTTGACAACATCTGAAGGTAACACAGTTGCATGATAATGCTGTAAAAATGGCACTAGGTGCATGGAAAACACATAATACTGCCCCTTTAAGGCCCTGTCAGTTTGCTGAAATGAAAAAACCCGAAAAAAAGCCCTGTTATTTTCATTTCACAGTGCATCTCTAGCAAGACTTCTCATAGATGTAAACTGCGCTATATTGGTTCATTTAGTTGATAGGTTTAAGGTCAAAACCGGTTTGCTCGTCATCCTGAGCCACATCTCAGGAACGCATCCTGGTTGCTGTGTGGGAGGCAGTGGCGATGAGACGCTGATGGTAAATCAATAGTGATGGATCAAAGTGTTGCATGGCTGGAGCCCCGTGGTGTTGGGGTGTGTGTGTGCGTGTGTGTGTGTGTGTGTGGAGTGGGGGGGAACAGCAGTGACTCCTCGCCTTTCTTCTTCTCATTATCCTCTCCCCACCTCTCCTCTATTCTCCTTTCGCCCCGTTTCTCTTTTCATCTCAAAATCCCGACTCCTCTCTGTCATCCCTCCGCCCCTCCACCCGCGCCTTAGCAGTAATAGCTGATACCTTGTGTCATGGTGTCAGATGGGATCTGCCAGTAGTTGATGGGAAGATAAAATGCCACAGAATCAATATCAAACCGCTAAAATTGTGCTCATCTCCCCGCTGCCTCCCGCACTCGGCCTGTCCAGAAATCTGCTGCTGTGGCCCCCGGGCCACCCGTTAAAGATTTATAAGGGTTAATTATAATGACATTAAGCTCTTGTGCTGTTTTATTATCTAATGTTGGAATGTTCACACATATCGACCATGTCAACCAGACTGATGTTTTGAATAAAACCATTTTTTTTCTTTTTCTTGCTATGCAGTTCAACCCACAATGACTTCTGCTAACAACTAGCTCAGTGTGATTACATTCTGTGGCTGTTGCTCAGTCTGATCAATAACCACTGGGTTCTGTTTTCTAGGGGAAAATCATTGGCCGGTCCGCTCCCAGAGTCACCATGGTAGGGATGACTGTTTTCTGTTTAAGGGTCAAAGTTGCCTCAAACCACTTCCTGTTGTTTAGATTTGCTCTGTGAGCCTGTTAACGTTCAGCAGCAGCAGAGACAGTGTTTGGAGGCAGCTCATACCTGGAGTGTGAATCATGGTGCAGTGCCCTTCCATTGACCTCTATCTATTTATCTAACCTGTGTATTTGACCTGTAATGTTTAGCTCTCCTGTCTGTGTGATGAACTACATGTGTTACAGTCTGGTTTTGTATGTGCTGGATTCAGGGGGTGTAACGGTACAGGAGGATTTTATTTACTGTCCACAAACTGTTCTGCTTTACGTTCACAGGTTTTGCTCATTTTTTATTCTCTCAAGAGAGACTTCAAGATATTATTTGCAGATCTTTTTTTTTCTTCTTTTTTTTCCCCCGAAAATGCAAAATAGAAACAAAAAAAGTTGCATGTCTGATATTTTATAATACTATTTTTCTTATAAAGTAGCCCAAGTGCAAAGGAAATTATTGATTTGATGTAGACAAATATGTAGACACATTTACCATTTGGTTAGATAAGCCTTCTTTTTAAATGGGCCTGACTTCAATTCAGTTTATATAGCGCCAACATGATGCAACACGTTTCATCTCACTTTACAAAAACGTAAATTCATTCCCATCATACACACATTCAATTATTCCTGATTATCGAACAATGAGGTAAAGTTGGATTTATTTGTCAAATTGCCTAAAAAGTCAAAAAGTGATTTGATTTGCAGTGTTCACTCCACCTACAAGGGCAGGTAGTGAAAGTACACAACCAATTGCATTATGTCTCTGACTTTGCAGCAATCCTGTATACTGAGCAACTTTTATCCACCATTTTTTTTTCACACATTTGGCTGCTTGACCAGATGAATGTTTTCCTCCTAAATGAATATTGATTCAACTGAAATTAAAACACGGACTGTGTTCAGTCGGTTACAGTAGTTCCAGGAAGTACTTGGACATGTGATTGAAAAGTTTTCCAAACAACCAGTTACCATGTTAAAACTGGTGCTGGAGGATCTTAGTTCACCTAAAGATACACCTGAAACACGCATACAGTATTCTTTTAATTTAAGAAAAACATTAAGAATTTGAGCATGTTTAGAGCTGGTTTTTGCAGCTAAATGCCAGTCAGCTTTAGCAAACAGCAAACAATCACATTTATTAACTGCTAATTTTTCCTGAGAACTCATTTTTTCCCTAACTTTTACAATAATTCTGAGTTTGTTCCCGAGTTAAAAATCTACATTTGATTATACGTTCTAAATCATGACAAAGTATTGGTGAGAATAAAGTAATATTAGAAGGAGAAATAAAAATATTATGAGAATTAGTCATATTACAAGAATAAACTCAAAAATAATAAAATCATAATTATATGAGAAAAAAGCAATATTACGAGAATAAAATAGTAATTTTATGACTTTATTCACTTATTTCGTTGTTCCCACACAAGCTTATTCCTGTAATTATTTTATTCTTGTAATTTAATTCTCTTTATTGTGTTAGAGTGGCCCTAATTCTCCACCAAAATCAGTTATTTACTGAAAAAAAAATAATTTCCTTTGTTCTTATTTCATATGAGGAAAAATATTAAAACAGAGTAACTGTGTTTGTAGACAGTAGCTTCAGTGATGTCACTTCCTCCCTTGTCTCTCTAACATGATCTGTAAAGTCGATTAAAAGTGCAGAAACCTGTAGTGGCTGTGAATTACTAACCTGGTACCGTGACACCCTTTCTTGGTTTTGTTCTAAACTCTTGTGTGCTAATGTGGGCCTGCCTTCAACACCGTGCAGCTGCCGCCTCTCCTGCTCCGTTTTACATTTACTAAGTGAATGGGACACTCCTTGAGCACAGATTGGATGAAAGTTGTGGAAAACATGAAAAAGCCAAAACTATATTGTAAGTAAAGAGGCTCCTGGTGTTTGTTGCAGCCGGCCCACATCGTGTTTAGTCTCTTTATTGTGCTTTGCCTTAGAAGCTGACTGGTCGGCCTCATTTCACTCCTCTGTTCTAATCTGTGACCTCTGAAATGTATGTTTGTTTTTCCTTTTGAAAACTTGCTTCACTTTCTCTGTGATGTCCTGACGCTGGAGTTGATGTGCTAACCTCTGCCGTGCGTGTGCTCTCTGGCTCTGTCCGTCTCAATGGAGAGGAGGGCTGGTCTATAAAGGCACGGATAAACGCAGTTTTGATGATGTTACTTCTTTTATCTTAAGAAGACATCAGATAAATCTGTGCTTATCCTTGCTTACGATATACGGACCCTCCTCTTCCTCCTCTGCCTGTTCCTCGCCCTCCACCTCCTCTCAAAAGGAAGTCTGCTTTTCAACAGCCTGCAAGCGGACTTGGTTAGTATCTCCGTCGACTGCTGAGAAGAAAAAAAAAGAAACGGCCTTCGTTGTTGTACTTATTCATTCTATGTAACTTACCATGCAAATGCCGACTTTGGTTTTTCAGGGAGAAAAACCTGGGTTAATTATGTCTTTTGCTGTGACAACTCCGCTCTCCCAATAGAATGGTTACTTTATTGCCTTCACAGGGGTCACAGGAGTTAACCTGTCCATCGTTTTCCACATTGAGCCGGTCACGGACTCCATCTCAATGTCTTGCACTTGCTTCCCCACCACCGCTGACACTATCCCGGCACATTTGTCAAACGGGAGAGGCGATGACACGTCAAGTAACAACTTGGCCTTTGCTGTCTGGGGGTTTGATTGTGAGTTATAAGATAAGGAGCGATACTTACCAGCGTACTGGATGGAAGCAATCTGGACCGGGGTTGTTCCACATGTTTAGAGCATTAGTGATATTGAATTTTTTTTTTTTTAATCGGAGCTATTCGTTTCAACCAATTCAAAACGCATTTATTTAGATTTAGTCATTATCCGATGTTTAATGTGGATAACTCAACAAGCACTGCCGTCTTAAAGTACAAATGACTATAATGACAAAATTGATTCATAAAGAGGATCGTCTCCTTGTGCATGGAAATGGATGCTCTTGTTAAATTAATGGCGATGGCTCATTATAGCTGAGAACACTGATACAGTCGTATCGTTTGTTTGTTTTAGGACTTCAAGAGATTTCCCAACTCAGTTCAAGGAATTAAATCATTTTAGTCTTTTACTGATATGAAAAAGACATGCGCTGCAGTATTTAAAGCTAGCCCTGTTAAATACCACAAGATGAGGGTGTGTAATGGAAACGATGTGCAGAGGATTGACTCTTATGCTCTGTCACAGAGGGAAACGATAGAGTAGTGCTACAACGACCTGAAAAGCAGACCTGAAAAGACACTGTGCCATTAAGCTAAAGTTGTTTTGTAAGTGCATTTTCAGCCCCATCTTTATTCACCTTATGTTAACTCATAAGAAAATTGAGAAATGGAAACTTCCTTAGCAGGTAAACACCAATGCACGGTACATGCAAGACTGGAAATTAGCACGGATAACCTGGGAGAGGTATATATTTACTGGGATTTAAGATCAATGCCATTTGTGCAGCATATTAGCTTTATAATACAGTCTGGGTCTGGAATGTGAGCTTTTTGTCTCAACGGCATTGGCAGATATGAAGCCATGTACTTTTTTTGTAAATGTTGACAAATTCCACCAATCCACCACATCTCCCATACGTTGATAATCAAACCATACTGTCTAAACAACCAGTTTGATTCAGGATAGTAATGGGAACTTGCACTTGAATTTTGTGGCATGCCTAACTTTTTACTTAATTTGGGTTACAGCTTTATGATAGGGGTGGTCAGATTGTTGAAATTATATCATGAGTCGATCTTTTAAAATAAACAAAGAAACAAGACAGGGATAGTTTGTTTTTTTCTTCACATTTATAAAGCAGAATATTGTGGATTCCACCCCACAGATCCTTGTACATACACAGTATCCAAAATAGAAATGCACCAAGAACAAAACAACCATTTAGAAGCACGACACGACTGACTTAGCAAAACCTTCCTTCCTCACTTTGTTTTACAAAATAATAGCAAAATACTGTAAGAAACGGTACAGCAACTTAAGATTTCAATATAGTAAACATATGTGACCTCTGACATTTTTTGACAATTGAGCTAAACTTCAAATAAGCTATTAGTTGTTCGTGGAGCAGATTGTTCAAATAGATTCTCAAACTTCAAAGTGCAGACACCAGAATGTATGCTTCTAAAAAGTGTGCTGCCCTGACTCTTAATGACACAAAATTATATTGAAAGTTCACTTTGGGAATAAAATCTGCAGCTAAATGGGAATATTTATGTAAATTCAAGCCAATTAAAGGGATCCGTTACACCAAATATCAATACAGACAAACTGATAGATGTTTAGGTTAACTAGCTTTTATCTGGGATTTAATCATTCTGGTCTGTTATTGCACATTAGCATCACTTGCAGATTATATCACAAAAGAAGTTGAAATTTCCCAGGGCTGCTGGACTTAAAGAGTACGTTTGCGTCGACACGCAACTAATAAAATGCAAAGAGGGTTAAAAAAAAGGCGGTCAAATGATTAAGCCATTAAGCCATTTCAAGGCAGACAGTTCAAATAAAGCAGCTTTTTTTGTTGTTGCGCTAATATTACTGCTCACTTATGAAGTCTCTTACTGAAAAGATACCCAGAAATAGATATAGACTGAAAACCATAGGATTTCTGACCAAACTTAAATTAAACTTGTCTTAGACCTCTCATACTTCAGGGTCCAGTTTGTGACCCCTTTGCAATGTTTTACCACTAAGAATAGAACCAATCCTCCCTTTTAAAAGGGATCTGGTTCCCTTTCCTTGCATTTTAATGGCATAGGGAGATAAATAAAGCCTCACTATTCCTTTCTCAAGCACATACAATAGCTTCCGCAGGTTTGTTTGATATGTCTTTACATATCAAAGCATTACATTACTTTCACAAAACTGAAATGTCATACACAGTATGCCACACATTTACAACACTAATATGTAATTTAAATATTTGCTACCCAAGAGTTGCAGTAATGAGTAGAAACAATGTTGCTTCATCACCTATAGAATATGCAAACACTTTGTCTGCACTGATGAAGATTCACACCCTCCAACTCCAACTACTGGCAGCTATATTTATCTTTTATTTTCAGCTCATAATTCCTGAACTCTTGGGAATATTTTTATAGCAATGCATATTTAAACTAACTTAACACAAGATATTCAAAATGGGGTCACATAAAAAAAGTAGGATTAAGAATTTGACATAATTGTTTGTCACATTGTTAAAGAGGAATTCAGAGTCTAACCCACACTCCTTCCCAACAGAGCTTCAGTCCATTGAGGTCTGCAGGTATTTTACTGATGCACGGCTCTCTGAAGGTCCTGCCCGCTCAATGCAATGAAGTTTGAGCACTCGACTTTGACCGAGCGACAGCAGAAAACTTTTAATATGTAACACTCGCAGAGCGTTAGCTGCAGCGTGATGAATTAAAAATGAGGGTGCAAAGAGACTGATGGAGCTACAGTGCAACTGCCAGCGGCATTTTAAAGTCAGGAATCAACGAGTGAGTCTGCAGGAGGCACTGAAATCACAATAAATTCTCTGCCTCCTGCCTTGATGCCTAGGCAGAGCTGTCACTCACTGCCTTCGTGGAGCGCATTCAAGTTTCAGAAACCACACTGATGTGTCAACCAATTAGGCTGGCATACATGTTAATATTTATTCCGTCTTAACTCCACGTAAATTGTGCTTTGGTTAAAAACAGTGGGTGAAGAGATAGCTTATTACAGTGCCTTGCAAATGTTTTAATAGACTAAACCTCATACAAATAAAAATATGAACATTTTTATGTGTATTTTTATCCGGCTTCCTTATGCTTTTTAGAACCACCATCCACATGTTTACTAGGTTTGCACATTGATATTGAACGTTTTGCCTATTCTTTTTTGCTCAGCCAGACTGGATGGAGTGTGTCTGTGAACAGCATGTTTCTAATCTGGACTTCTGATTGGGATTTTCTAGAGCACGAATACACAAATATTTCAAACTGTTTACCACCTCAGAAAATACCAACCCTACAGCGCACCACCAATATGACAGGGAAATGCATTTGTAAAACAAACTTACATACACATGTTTGACATAAACATTCAAACTGCATAGATCTGCATGTAAACCTAGAATATATATTATCTTTTTATTACGCTTTTTTTTTTAAGTGGATGCTTACAAAAGACTCAGCAGGAGTCAAGCGGAAAGGCTTCTGATATATTCTACTGGGCTGTGAACATATTTAATGTTCACCTTTTGATATGTGGCAACCTTGAAAACTACAGGTGGGCAGAACAATCCACAAGTCAATATTAGTATCGGATCAATAGCGTGATAAGATTGATATTTTAATTTCAGATTTCCTCTTGGATTTCTTTAAAATTATTTTTGTATTTTAGTTTCTCAACTTCACTGTAAAAAAGATTTTGCTTTGATTAGATCTCATTTTTTGCAGTTTATGTAGTAAACAATCCACACAAATTTGTTTTCTATTGTTTCTGTTTGTCGTGTGAAGATGTTATTCAAATATTTTGTAGATACCTACAAACTTTATCTAAAGTCTGTCCAAAGTTTTAACAAAAAAAAGAAATAAGGAAAAGCCACAAAAATGACATGTATTGATATCGGCGATACTGGCCCTGTAATTTACTTGATATCGGATTGAAATCAAAATGTTCGGTATCGCACACTTCTGTTGAAAACTATGCATCTTGCCTCCATCTCGCATGTGTGCACTACTAAAAAGGTTGAAAGGGTAGAAACACCTTTGTAAGGCTCTGTATGTATAAGAGGATTCATTCATCAGCAATGCAGATCAGAGAAATTAAAGACAGAAACTATATACTCACTGGTTCTTATAGATTTGGCCGAATGAGACAAATACCTTTAGATAAAAGTTAAGCTTTAAGTTCAAATGGTCATTTTTCTTAATTACAAAGCATTACCCACAGTAGCCACTCAGTTAAGCCAAAATTAGCAGAGCAGCAAGTTCTATTAACAAAACTCAGAAGCTTTATCATCAATGCTGCAATTGGGTCAGCGTTAAGCTTCCTGCTCTGCCAGGGAAATCAATGGAGAGGTGGAAGCTACTTCCATCCAGGGGCCTGAAGCTTTGTCCCCACTAATCGAGTGAAGTGGGGCTATTATGGCAGTTAACATTTAGCTATTAAATGTGAACACTCTTTGTCAGTTGTTAAATGTCAGGCCCACGGTGGCTTCCGTTTCCTCCGCGTCCTCGGCGGCGAGAGGAAGGCAGGGAGGTGTTACTAACAGCACAGCACGCTGACAACCGAGCCGGCGGGACTCCACTATCTGTATTCATACCTGTCACATGGATTTCCACACACAAACATAAAGAATGTGTGCGTTTGCACTCTGAAGCCCTCGTGGCAGTGCAAGCTCCTTTTTGGGGCTGTCATGGCTCCAGCATGTTGCTTGGCAGGGCTTAAAGAGCAGAATGGCTGCTGATTTTAGAGAGGGATGCCATGAGGGGAGCAGAGCAGAGCAGACGATGACTTTCTTATGAATCTGCGGTGGGTGGTGTGGAGGTGAGGGGCTGATGGGGCGCTGTGAGGGCTTGTGATCACTCGCCCATGTTGATGGTCCTCTCCACTTTTTATTGCAGCACTCCACCAAATCCTTACATATTTTTTCTCTTATCTGCTTTCTGTCTCACTTTATCCAGCGTCCAGTGTATTTCTGTTTCCATAGCCCCTCGCTATCCCCCCCTGCTCCTCTGTCTGCTCTTGTGTGTTGTTGAGTGATATCAAGCCTTTAGGCTTTTCATTAGGTTGTGTTTATCTGTCTGTCTGTCTGAGGCCACCATGCTACGGGAAGTTTGAAGATCTTGGAAGAGTTGAAAGCTAAAACTTTAAGGACTCATTTTCCTGACGTTCTGGTGTGGACCTATCCATTATTTGGACTTTGGGTAAAGGTATAACACGCAAACATTTTTGCCTGAAGTATTGATTCTTTAAGGGCGTCGGACCGGACAACTTTTGTTGGCAGGCTAAATAATCACCTTTTCAAATGAGAGTTTTCTCATTTGGTTCTGATCAGGATAGTGCTGCAAGGTTCTAGGTTCACGTTTAATATGGTGCCTTTCCGAATGACATATACATGTTTTCCCAGTGTATATGTTGATTAAACTCTTAATATTCATTCACATCAGCCCTGTTTAGTCCTCTTTAATCAAACTCTAGTTCGTTTGCGTGAAAGACCCGGTTTGTTTTGGGGAGGTGTGAATGTGCGATTGAAGTCTGGTCCACCTATAAACCCAGGTCGTGATTGGTTTGAGGTGAACTCTTATGCGGTTCAAATGCATATGTGGATGCAAAGGGACTGGACACCGCTCCAAAAGCAGGAAGTGGTCTATAGTGCAGGGCATTCTGGGTAAATACAGCCAAAACAAACAAGAGTTAACGCTAGGAGGAAAATGACTCGTGAGCTTTTACAAAGACGAAAGAGAAATCCTGCAATCGCTAAAATGTTACGCTTTTTGTTTTAATTTTAGAAATAAGGAAGTTGCGCTCATGTCGTCTTCTGGGGCCACCATAGATGAGGGAGGGGAACAACTTTTTCCATTAGTTTGGACCGTATGACCAAGTAAAAATGTAACAAATGTTGCAATTTTGGTCCCCAAACACACCAAGTCTACCAGACCATCAGGTGAGAAAACAACCTGAAAAACATGTATGTCTGGCATAGCAAAGGAAAATCCAATCAGTTTTGTTATGACTCCATCAGCACCGTAAAGCAAAGAGTTTGCAAAATGTGAATGTTTCTCTTTGATCTTCAATACATTATGGAAAAAGTATCTAAACAAACACAAATGGATAAAACGGAAAATTTCTACGATGACATGAAGGTCGTAATCTTGACAGCAGCACGACGGTATTTTAGCTCCTTTAAAATTCCTGCAGTTTGACCTGAAAGCAGGTAAAGTACCGCATGCAGGACGTAATTAACAGCTCGAGGCAGAAAGCTGTGTGACAGTCTTTTGATTGTGCGTTTGATGTTGCGCCACCATTGGCCTCATGGCAGCTGTTTAGAAAGTTCTTGGAGAAAGTGTGAGGAGTCTCAGTGTGTTCAGAGCCCTGCATGAACACCAGTAGGCCAGTTTATCCTGATATGCTGTCCATCAAATTAGCTTTCATTGCATGGACAGAGTGTGATCTGTGTAGAGTGTATCCAGGGTAACTTTAAAGAAAAATGTTCATCCAGTTTTAATGTCTTGGTTTCCATTGTGTCCTGCAGTACAGTGGAGTTAATTCACCAATGTCTGTGTGATATAAAGTTGACCTTTAATGATGTACTTGAGGCTCGAATACACCTGTATGAATGTAAACACCCTCATGGGAGGAAAGGATGACCTTTTAAATCATTGTATGGAATTATTTTGATTCTGGACGAGATTATACTACACAGATATTTGTTTAAACTTAAAAAAATAAAATAAACAACTCAGACCAACATCTTTTCACTGTCTCGTCACAAAGCTATCTGCTCTCCCACCCCCGTTAACACTTATCACACACCAGAACCCGGTGGAATAGTTTCCTGTTGTTGCTCTCTACCCAGATCCTGGCTTCTTGCTTTTTCCTCCTGTGGAAGAGTTGAGGATTCTGGCAATTTGCAAGTTTGTTTTCCTGCAAATTGCTTTTACTCGATATAATGAAGTTGACTTTTGGCAATGCACGAGTGCCAAGTCAAACACCCTGATGACCGCGTTTGTCTCCGTGGATAAAAGAGTTGTTGTGTCTTAGCAGTCAAAGTCCTGGCAGTGCATCACCTTTCTTTCCTCTCCTTCTCTTTTATAAGCACACAGAGTCTTGTAAAGTTTTCCTTCCTGTTGATCATTTTCCCTTTAGTCTCTACATGTCTCTTCCAGCTTCCCACATCTACAGTCTGCAACTCTGCTTGAAAATAGCTGAAACTCTGCCAGATGTGGTTGAAAGCATTTACACAGACGTCTTATTGTCAATTAGATTTAGTGTGGACTTTGACTAGGGCATTCTGCTTTAATGTAAAATATCTCCAGATGTAATTGTGTTATCATCATCCTGTTGATGTGCAACCTCTAAAAAGTTTTCAAACTGAATGCACACATAATCCATTTAACCTTTAATTCTGACCAGCTCTCTTATTCTTGCTGCAAATAATATCACACAGCATAATGCAGCCACCACCTTGTTTTGCAGCTTTTCTGACTCATAAGAATTTTGCATGTGGGCAACAAGTAATTTTTTCTCCTTAGACTAGAAAAAGCAAATGTGGACTTTAGTAGTATTTAGGCGACATTTGAAGGTTAATCGCTTGCAGTTTTGGATTTTATTTCAGGACATCAATGTGAACATAAAATCATGTCAACTTTTTTGCATTTTTATTTCAGTACAGTTTAAAGTTGTACATTTCTTTCACTTTTAAGCTGCAATCAATTGTTCAGGCCATTTGGCTCAAGGGGTGTGGGCACTTTTTTGCAAGGCACCGCAACATTTCTTCTCATGAAAAACACGCGGGATTCCCGCCTGGATGCCGTGACATCAAAGAATGCAGAAATCAATGGCAGTCACAGAAATACGGGTACGAGTGTGTAACTACAATTAGCTCCCCGATTGCTTATCTAACCTTGGCAGGGGGTTTCAAGGTGCTTTCCAGTTGGCTCACACTCCCTTGGCATGCCTCCCCTGAGTGCTTTATATGGATGCGATGCTTGGAAGTGTGATGTGAAACAAAATGCCACCCCAAATGTCATATTACTGACTCACTTGCCCGCCATCTGGATGTTATTATGCAAACTCGCCAAGGAGGTATTCTCCAGAGAACCCTTACTGTGTAAGCAAAGGGAAATTTAATGTGATTAATCCTCTTGTGGAGTTGCAGGCGACTGTATCCAGAGGAATGCGTGTGCGACCGGTCTCTGCAGTTCACTGATTGTAGATGCGTTTGAGGCCGATTTAACCATTAAGTTAAAAACACACCGCCGTGTCATCTGCAATCTGGCAGCACAAACAGCCATTTAGCGATTTAGCTCCGGTAATCTGAAGGGGGCATGTCAGTCACAAAGGATTTTGTCATCATGTTATCAAACGGCACTGCTGGCTCCGGACGTGTTTAGGCACGACAAGCTAGGGAGGTAAATGCAAGAGCCAACTGACATGAAGGTACGCGGGAGGCCCAGGCGTCTCATCAGGAAACTTTAATCACTAATAGGTTCCTGGGGTTGCCTCAGAGCAACGGCGTGTGTGGAGGTTATTTTCTGACATAAGCTTTAGGAGGCCAGGAAGGTGACGAGGCTGCGGGGTGTCAGGAGCTGATAAGCGGAAGGAGAGTTTTGGTGGGAGGCTAACTGTGCTGGAGTTTCTTGAATGAATTTAATTGGTCTCCAGATTATGATGGGATCACTGAACGAAGCCGCCCAGGGTCTTAATGAGCCTCAGCCCTTCTCTGATTCTGCTCGGCTGGTTTGTGAAGCTCAGGCCCGTCTCCTCAGAGCCACTCGGACCGGAAATCCGGAGTGGAAATCGCCAGAGTGAGATCAGAATTTGAGAATATTGCCTGGTGTTGGTTCGCATTTGTTTGTTTTTTTTTTTTAGCTGTGTGTTCAAATGGGCGATGGGGGGCTTACTGCAGAGTTGCGGCGAACCAGTGCAAGAAGTTGTATTAAAAGTCCCAACTTCATTCCTGTGTACATTAAACTCACGGCTGCAGAGGAACTGAACATTACGTCTGTATTGCCAAACTTCCTCAAATGCAGTTTTGTTTACCTGTTTGCCAGGTACATTTGTTAAACAGGCAGAGAAAATCCTTAAGGCCTAAAAACTGAATCTGAAAGTCACTTTTAATCAATGCAGGTTTTTATCTTACCGTTTGATCCCGTCTGTCAAATTAGTTAAAAAAAAAGTTCTTTCATTCTTGCGGTGTTTTCAGACCTGGTTGTCCTGGAGAGTCTGATTGATTGAGGACCAAATTTATTACATTTACTCCGTGAAAAAGACTCAGAGAATTTGATTGATCTTGTTAATGAAGGTTTTTTTAAATAGAGTAAAAAGATTTAAGAAGCTCTGTGGTTCATTCTGATTATAAAAGAAAGTGAAACCCTGTCAGAAGATGACAGACAGAGAGGAGAGAATATAGAATATGTATATATTTTTATCCAGTTAAACTTTAAACATCTGTCTGTCGTCAAAAATCTTGGCTTTGAAGATGTTGGCAGCATCCAAGATGTGTTAGTGTTTGAAGATTTGCATTGTCTATAAAATAAATACAGAGGCAACTGTTGTAACAATGCTGGAGCCAGAATGGTTCCTCCTTCAACTTGTCTTGTTTAAAGATATTATGAAAATGTCAACTCTGATTCTAGTATCTATCATTAAAGATTGCTTAGAGCAATCATATTTTCAGTGCTGGTTTATGTTCCAGCTTACATTCCAGCTCTAAGAGAAATCAGAGTTGGTCCAAGTTGGCATTACAGTTCAAAACTTTGCACCATCCAGAAATTAGAAATTCGACACAAAATCCACGAGTTCACCTCAAGGTTAAGTATAAAAACTACATTCACCTCTAATTCACATTAAATAACTCAGATTAAATGAATAAAAAACACCCCAGGTTTAAAATAATAAAATTCTGCTTCATTAGTCCTCAGAGTCCTCTCTCTATACCTTAGGCGTTGGTTTGTGCAGGACGGGTTGTTGAAGCTGTTGATGTTTTTACCATGAAGGTTGTGTCTGCAGCAGCTCGGTGGATCGGAGCACCGCCGCGCCGGCATGTTAAAACTTTATTTAGCTTTTCATTTCACACTCTTACCAGCACTTTTGGAGGGGTCAGCCGATCGCTGCAGAGCGAACCCGACCGGCGCTGCACCTGCAAACGCGTGAAACAAAACAGGCCGAGGAGCCGGGATGAAACTAACATAAATAACAAACGTCTCCTTTCTCAGGAGCTCGAGGTTTTCTTCTGCTGCATTCAGTTCACAGTTTACTGTGATGAGAAATGTGCCATTTCAACACCGTAGAAGTGATTCGTTCAGTCCAATTAGCCGGGTCCATTTCAGTCTGAAACAGACAAATGTCCGCCTATATGGGAAGCGCCAGCCGCATCTCAGTCGGTGCTATATTCCCCCCCATTATGTGTGTCTTTCGAGCCGTTTGTGTAGATTTTAAAATTGTTTTTAATATTTATGATTGCCTGAATTCTCATTAGTACAATATCTATAATGTGGCAAAACTCAGAGCAGGTATTCATTTCTGTCTCGCTAAGAATTTAACTGTCATGTCCTCATTACGGCTCAGCCTGCTCCTGTTTGGTGCTGATTAGCTCTATTAATTTTTTCTTCTTCTAGTGCTAGGCAGCTGCTTAAATTAATCAGAGGCTGGTCATTAGGGCTGCCACTGCAAACGCATTTAAGAAAAGTTACTTTTTTTCCCCTTTCTTTCGTTTCCCTCTTGGTTTTTTTTTGATTCCTGGCCACCCCTTACCTATCTATATTAAAGCATCTTTCTACTTTTTTAACTAAAAGGGTGATTCTGATCTTCTTTCTTACATTAATTCATCAAGTCAACTCCAACTTCCTCCACCCATCGTCTCTACCCAGTAGTCCTGGCAGGGCGGCTGGGGGGCTGGTGCCTGTTTTCAGCAGTCATTGGGCGATTGGCGGGATGCGCCCTGAACTGGTTCCCAGTCCATCACTGAGACACACAGGATAGACAACTATACACACACACAAGCACACACACCTAAGGGCAATTTAAGAAACAATTTAAGCCAACATTTGTGTTTATAGACTGTGAAAGGAGGCCAGAGTACCTGGGGAGAACCAACGTATGGATTGAGAAACAGATCCCAGAGTGGGATTCAGTCCAGGAGTTCAGCACAACTTCTTATTACAGCTAATTTAACAAGTTTAATGGATGTTGGATTGTTTTGTGTGGATTTTAATGATATCATGAAGGGAACAATGACTGTACATCAACAGGAGCACATCACAGAAATATGCCAGATTTAGCCAAAGAAGCTAATTTTCATCAGTACTCCTCTATTAGGTCAATGGAAGAGATTAACAACATGCATGATTTATGGTTTATGACAGTTTTCAGTGTATAGCTACAGTAACTTACTGTAAAAACAAGTCAAATCCATACGAAAACACGTAAAAACATATCAGATCATTTAAAAACGACTCGAGACACGAGTAGTTTATCTAGTAAGCATTGCTCAAGTGTTTTCCTGAAGCAGTTCAGTGTTGTAATGTTTCTTAGTTCTGATGGTGATGTATTCCAACAATCTGAAGCCTCACAGTACTGCACCACTCCACTGCTTTGTTTTTTTCCCCCTAAAACATTAACATTAAAACAAACCACACACACCTGGGATGTCCACATCAAATGGTTTTGTGGGATTGTAGGATTCGTCAAAGCAAACTCTTCATGCAGGTTCTAGTGGAACCTCATAACATGAGTCTGCAGCCTTGCTAAGTATCTGACATGTGAATGTTTCTCCTGTTTAACACAGGATAGCGCAGTAAAAGAAACTTTAAGGTGTTACAGACTGAATGTTGAATTAAATGTCCATCATAATTATTATTGTGGCTAAAGTGACATTTTCTGGAAATCAGTCAAGTTGTTGCAATACAGAGGGGAAAATAATCTCTACAGAGAGACAAATTACCCAAAGTCTGTGTTGGATTCAATTGGTTGACCAACTCTCACCTGTGAGATGTGAATTATTTGACTAAAATAACGGACAATCCAGCTAAAAAGCTCGACACTGTTAAGTACGGTCAGAAAGTATTATCTCTGTATCACCTCTCTGTCAGACTCAAATAATCAAACTAATTTTGTAACTCCAGGAAATATAAAAAAGCTGTTTTTTGGCACTTTTTAAAAACACCAACACTGCCTATCCAAAAAACAGTGACGACTATCACTTCAAAATCCCCAACCGCAGCTTGGATTCCTCCAGCTCCGACACTAAACGGACAGACGTTTTTCATCACAATGAGGACTGTTTAATATGTTCGGCAGAGAGGGCCTCGGATGTGTGTGGATTTACCGCCGTTTGAGCAATATTTGTAGTGAGAGTCGCTGTTAAGCAGAGATATGAGTAAAGAGAAAGGAGGAACACAGACAAGACACATGCCATCTATCTTCATAGCCTGAGCAAATATCGAGAGCTATGATGTGAGAGCGTCGAGCCTCGCTCTCCTCCTTCACTTCTGTGACAGATGTAAATTGATGTTTCACCAGTTGGCTCTAATGCATTTTTAAACAGGCACAGCAGCAGACAGCATAAGAACGTGTCGCGACGGCATTACTATGACGGAGCCTCCATCTATTGCCGCCTCCTCCGTACACGTGACACGCAAAAGCCACATATACGCACATGCACATCACTGCTGAGAATGGCTGTCATTCATCATCTTTCCCAGTACAATGGGCTCAGTAAAGGTCCCATCTTTCAACTAAAGCACCTCCACAACGCAGTGCCCAGCCGAGCACCGCGACACTGCATCACGTCTCCTGTCATCTGCAAAACACTCCTTACCCAGCGGGAGGGTGGATGATTGGCTGAAACTCTTGATTCTGTGGCTTGAAATTAAAACCAGTCTCCCGATTGAGGCGGCAGGTGACAAGCACAAAAAAAAAAATAAATGTTGCCACTCGTTAACGCTGAACGCCTTCAAATCTAAAGTAGTCAGGAGATTTCTTTAGCATCATCTGGCGGAAGCGTTAGCAGGAAATTGTATTCCCTGAGCCGTATCACAGATCTTGGTTGTGGATAGTTTTTTGGGTGTGTGTGTGTGTGTGTGTGTGTGTGTGTGTGTGTGTGTCTTTCTGTTGCCCACTAATGGACTGGCGATCTGTCTGACGTGTCCTCCATCTTCCACTTCTATTTCTAGCTCATCATTGGACTGATGAAGTTGATGTAGAAAATGATTTCTTTTTTACGTATCCACTGTAATTTGAGTTTAGGACAACCGATCCTACTGAAGCTGTGATAAAATACTTGAGCAGTTGTATGGTTAGGACACAGAAGGGATGTTCGGACGATGAGATCCAGCGTTCGGTGGAATTAGTCACATTTCTTGGTTTGTAGGGAATCAGCCAAGCCAGCATAATTTCATAAGCCATGTGTAGCTGCAAAATATTGCTGTAATAAGCAAGATCTAGAAGTTGCAATCTAGCAGAAAAACAGACAGACGCCACTCCTCCTCCAAGCTAGTGGAACTTGAGAAATGAGTTTCCGTTTCCATTTTAAAACATTTTAATTATTTCTTTTTCAGAAAAGCCAAAAATTACCTCAAGTGGGCATAAAAACTTTTTTTTTGTAAAATTTATGAATTGTATCATTGTTACTTTTGAAATACTTCAAAATACGCATTTAAAAAACGTTAATTGAAACGTTTAGTGTGTCCTTGGACATAAGGTAGTGTGTGAATGTGTGCATGAATGGGTGACTGATTGTATTGTAAAGTGTTTTGGAGAATATAAGGACGACACCAATGGTTGGTATTATGACCCAAAGTTTTAACCAAATGTTATCCAAGATATTTAGGGGAAAATGTTTACTATAATTACTCTGTTCATCGGTTTTTACCTTGATAAATGTAGTGGAAACATAGAAAGATAACAATAACCCCAGAAAGTTCACCTTAAGGTTTCTTTTACTGTTATGTTGTGAAAGAGAGAGTTTGCTAGTCAGTATTATCATAGATGCATTGGACTCAAGGGCTGGATACAGATGCCAACATTTACTTCAAGCCCAAACCAAACAGAATCAGAGCCATATGTCCTTCATGTTAACTTGTTAGATGTGTGCCAGTGATGTGGTTTGACTTCCTTTGTTTTAGTGAACCATTAAAAGCATGTAGTAAAAGAAAATGTTGCAGCAGGACTACCCGGCTAAGTCAGAAACCTTTCTCAGATCAACATCGTCAACTCTCACACTCAGGAGCATTGATGCTTGTTTATTCTGGGAAAAAATGCGCAAACTGTTTTATGTGTAGTTTTGCAAATGGGATTCTGTAGCAGCTCCAGGTTGGTAGACCATTCCTGTGTGTGTTAAAGGTACCACCTCTCTGTGTGAGCCTGCTGTCACCGGGGCGGAGGAAGCTGTCGTGTTAAATGAAATTTCCTCAATCATTTCCTCTGACTTTGTAAGTGTGATTCTGTGAGTCCGAGCTTGGCGCGCTTTTCCATCACAATACATAACAGAACAATGTGGCTCACAGGGTTACCGCACCAAGCCTGATGGTGTGATAGTGACAGCCTGTGTTGAAAATAGCCGTCTGTCATAAAAATTCGAGAAGATGTCACTTTGGAGGGCTGCTGGGCCCCACGCAGTGCTTCTGTTTTTTATGTTTCTCCTTTATCTGCCGCATTATGTTTACTGGTTTTTGTTGCTGAAGCTTTTGAATGTCACTGCGGCGTTACATGCACAAAGCCGACATTTCTATTTTGGTCTTTTTTCCTTTTTTTTTTACGTATGACGGCCGCTACCTATTATTATCTCTACTTGTTGGATTAAAAAGTAAAACGGTTTGAATTTTTGATGAGTTCACGGCTAAACCATGTGAGACAATTGCACTTTGCAGAAGCGCCTTGAGCTGTGTTGAGCTATCTGGAGACGATCAAAGGCTTTTCTGCTGTTAACACAAGTAAGAAGGAGCATCCCAATTATCTAAACGAGAGGATTTAAAAACACATATAATTATCTATGGTTCAGGATTTGGCATCGGATCTTATTTAAAAATGATTCTTGGGTAAGAAAAAGTTTTAGATCAGGAGTTTAGTGACTTGGTCAAAGTCGAGACAACATTTTCTCAGGCTTGCCTAAACAGTGGAGTCTTACTGGCTGGATAGTAGCCTAGTTATCAGGAGAAATAACACCTAGTGTTTTTGTAGTTTAAATAAAGGTGGCTCTCTCCATTAATTAAGAAGCTTATGCTATTTGAATTTTCAAATGATGAAATCATTTTATTCAAGGAAAAAAAATCCATCCGAACCAAGTTGTTGCTGCATTTTACTCAAGGTTATATAATCTAGACAATATGAACCCGTCTAAAGCAGCTCATGAAATCCCCACTAAATGAGGGATGTGGCATTAAGAACCAGAGCTGTAACGTCCCCACAGCAATAAGCAAATGAGTTTCTGTGGACTGAATCTGGCCACATCCAGTCGGAGCTGAAGGAAGGCGTTTCTCCGCCCCCACTTCTCCTAAAGCCCCGGGGAAAAAAAGGTAGTTTAGAAATGGGGTTGCAATTTTTTATATTTTTTTTTTCTGGAAGATGTATTTATTTATTTTGGCCTGAGAAGAATTCGAACCGGGTTTACTTCAAAATGGATGTTGCTTATGCATTGTGAAGCTGCAGTAAATGCCTGTGTTCCTCGGTGGTTGGCTGTGCCGTATAAAACACAACGTCTCCGTTTCTCAGGCTGGTCAGCAAGTATTCCTGTTTCATTAATCTTCCAGCAGCTTCTTGCGCCGGCCGCTCTGCATATATATTATCGTTTTTAATAGGACCACATCGATTCAAGTGGTCACTGTGTATGACTTACTCTTAAATAATACAATTTGCCTGTGTGTTCCAGGACGGGATGTAATAAATATTGCATACTGACCCTGCTTTATGTTTTTTTGTTTGTTTTTATTTTGCTTCTCTAATGTATTTGTTGGCTCTTCTTCTGTGGATGCTGTTTGATGTAAACAGGTTTGTTGGGTAGAGCTGAAGTCTAAGCCGGCTTCATTCATTCCCAATTATCATTCACCTCCTGTCTTCATGTCCACTGTCCCACTTTAGCAAAAATAAAGGGATATTTCACCTACTTCAAAAAAAAAAATGGGACTTCGGTTCCATTTTTTTGTTTCAATAAAAAAATTCATAATTTTGCATCCATCTCAAATGGTAACTGGACTGAACTTATGTAGTGTTTTTCCAATCATTTTGACCTCACAAACGCTCACACATTTATACACTGATACGCAGATCAGTAGGCAATTTGGGGTTGAGTTCCTTGCCCAGGGGCACATCGACATGTGGCAGGAGGAAGCTGGAATCGAACCTACAACCTTCCAATCACAAGTTGACTACAGAGCCCAAGGTTTTTCACTGTCAAAAAAACATACAATAAAAACATAGGTGCCTTTGAAAGCGAACGTTTAAGACGACTTCAGTGGAATATCCCTTTAAATGCCTCTCCTTCACACCACTGTGTTTGCACTCTGACACCTGAAGCTCCTCCTGGACATTCAACAGATCTTTCACTGCTTTTTGTCATTGCAGGTACCCATCAGCACAGCTATAACCATGTGGCTCTAGGTAGCCCCACACGAACACCTAAGAATGGTAAGAACAAGTGACTGAAGTGACTTCTTGGCTCAGCTCTGTGTTCGACAGGCGGCTCTTGGAAAAAGACGGGCGGGGAAACCCGGTGATGCGCTCCTCCCTTTCAGTTTCGCTCCTTATGCAAAAGTATTCATATCCCTTGGGGTTTTTCCAGCTTTTTGTCACATTACAGTGGCAAACTGCAACATACTTTATTGGGGTTTTATGAAGCAGACATATGGGAAAACTGGTGCATAATAAGCAGTAGATCCCACCTGTGGGTCATTAAATCGCAGTATAAATGCAGCTGTGCCGTAAAGGCTTCATGAATTTGACGGAGAATATTACAAACAGGATTATGACGACCAAGGAATGCAGCAGACAGGTCAGGCAGAAAGTAGGGCTTGGGTTATGAAGGAATTAGCCAAGTTTTAAGAAACCTGCCTCTAGGAAACTTTAGAAAAATTTAACTTTATTGGGAAAACCAGAAAAAAAAAACATGGCCAGAGAAACCATCAGAGAGCTAAGAAAGTAACTCTGGAGGAGCAGCAGAAACCTACAGCTCAAGCGGGAGAATCAGTTGTCAGGACAACTATTAGTCATACTTTGCACAGATTTAACCTATAGATCACATTTGTCAAACTCAAGGCCCTGAGGGGCCAAATTCAACCCACCATAAGGTTTTATGTGGCTCTCTGGACTCTAGAGAGTCACAAAAATACATAACTAAAACTTTCAAGATAACAATTGTGTGTCTAGATATTATTTTGTCAGATAAAAACTCGCCTTAAACCCCCGTCAGACCTCACATCCGTTGGAATGGACATGATGAATTTCTGGGTATAAGCCAGTACAAAAGAGATGAATGATTCACTGACCAGTTTATTATTGACTTATGGCAATGAAGGTTTAAATCTTAGCTTGGGTATGGATGAGCTTCATGCATTAGACAAGACAAACATTGCTCTGAATTTACAGAAGGGGAGCAGTAAATGTCTATTTTGGATCAAAAATATTAATTTAGATTCATGGAAGGCTGAAGGCTAATAAAATTGCTCCAGTGACAGTATTTGAAGTTATTTTGGAAATATTGTCAATCATTGAGATGCATATGAGCCACACTTACTCATTTAGTGTGGCCGTGTTAAGAAAAAAAAGGTATCTAAGCATTTTATAGCTTATGTGTGATTTTATAATTTATTTTTGTAAGGTTTTTTGAATTGCTTGCACAAAAAAGTATTTTCCCTTTTTTCCAATTCGGTTCAATTTGGTTCGGACATGTTCAAGTTGAACGAAGTGCCAATACTCTTCCAAAGCACTGTAAAAACAGAACAGGAGGCTCTTTTTCCGTTGGAGACTAAACCTTGGGAGCGTCACAGTCTCCAGTCCTTCCGTCTTTCAAACAAAACACAGCTGGCCGGGTTTGGACTCGACGTTCCTTCCAGGTTGTCCCGTGGTGACGGGCTGTGTGGAACCTCACTGACTCGCTGTGATCCCAAGTAACAAAAGTTATCACCAAAACTCGATTGCGCCCAAGACAAACAACACCACAAATCTTTTTCTGTTATTACTGATGTCATTCAGCTGTCAGGTCTAAATAGTTCTTGTGAGGGTTGCTGATGCTGGTCCGGAGCTGCAGACTCCCACGTTTAAAAACGTAGCAGAAAAGCCCAGAACAAACAGCAACGAGTCACCGATCTGAATACAAACCCCAGTCGTTTAAGATTTGGTTTGTTTCATTTTCTTCTTATGCATGTCATTAAAAGTAGAAAACAAGAAAAAAATATTTCAAGCATGCAGTAAACGCGTCTGACGTCTTGCAGTCGGAGCGGCTCTTTCCTTTTGTGGACATAATTGACCATATGGCGTAGAGACACTCACCCAGATAAGCAAGCCACACACTGGGAACAAATGCCTGGAGATCTGTGGGAAACATGAAAAATCCATTTCAACAACATATCTAACACAGCCACTTTGATCACAGTCTGGCTAAAATCCTTTCGCATTTCAGCATGCAGTGTGTTTCTCAGATAAAACCCAATGTTCCGAGCCTCTCTGCGGCCCACTACTGACACAACCGCAGCACGCCGCTCTACATCACACGCACAAAATGGCAAATCGGGCACAGACTCCGGAACCAGAGCCTCCGGAGGCGAAGGCTGAATTCATCAGAATAATTGTTTGTGGGAGGATTTTCTGCACTGGTCATGCTGAATGTGGAGAAGGTTTGTGTGCTGTGTGTTTTCTGCCCCCTCTTGCCATCGACATGTTTCTGAAAACACTACTGTTGTTTTTTTTGTTTTTTTGTTGTTGTTGTTTTGACTTGGGTTTGGTAGCTCACCGATCATTGAGACGTGGTAAGTCATACATACATATTTGATTTGATATAAGTGTTTCTTCACGCCATTTGATCACACATACTGTACATCCTCCACAAACCAACCCTCGCGTTTCTGTCCTTTCTTCCACATCAGTTGGTGTGTTTTGTTTTTTTCTTTCAGACCTGATTTAAGTAGATTTGAAAGCCCGTTTGATCCAACTCCGACGGGGAAACTTTCAGGGTTTTGCCATGTGGTTTCAAATACTGGGTTCAAACCATTATTAGATTTCACGTGATTGCAAATGCGCAACCCAAACGGAGGTTTTCAGTTGCGACTTAAATCTTGCTTACTGCCAACAAATTCTACAACTGTGTTTTTCATTTTTGTGGACAAAGCCACAGCAGGTCAAAATACTAGTTTTATACTTATGCCAAAATCTAAGAAAAAACATAAAACTTGGCCAAAAACGACAAGAACTGCTGTGACGACATTGACTATTGTCAGTTTCTTACTGTTTTGTTTTTCAGGATCAGAGAAATTCTAAGTATTAAAACTTACCGCTAAAGTAAGAGACCCAAAGTGGAAATAAATATTTTTATTCAAACCCAGTAACTTCACATTAATAAAAAAAGTCAAAAGATAATAACTAGATGGTTTTACTCCTAACCTGAAAACCAACGCAAGTTAAATACTGCAGTAGCCAGGTTTGAAATTGCTGTTCTCCAACGATAGGTTTGGTTAATAACTATTAATAAGTGCCAAAGGAAAATGTTAATAAAGTTGGTCATTTAGATCACATTGACTCTGGCTAAAGATGGTTAATACACAGGTGTCCAAACAGTCAATTATTGTTTTATCAATACCTGTGTGGTGAGGTGTTGCTTTTATAGAACGATGGCTAAAGGAGTGAATTTTTGCACTATGTCTCTCAAACAGAAAGCTCTACACATAAACAGAATTTAAAAAAAGCAAACAGTTTTTCTCCTAAAGATGAAAATGTATTAAAAATACCTCGACTTCCAATTTTAAAGAAATTCTTCAAGAAACTATTGGCCTATAAATGACAGAAAAATAGTAGAAAGGAGCAAAGAAAACTCAACGGTCACTAACTAGTGAAATGATTAGTGATAGTTACCATAACCATTACTGATAATGGTTAGTAAGGGTGATATGAATGTGTCAGCAACCGAGGTTTGTGACAAGTTAGTTTTAAAAACTAAAAAAACAACAGTTGCTACAATCAATGTTCAAACAATCATTTACTAAATTAGGGATAAATAATTCAGTAAATGATTATGGACAATTAATTGTTAATGTTCTGGTGACTAGTTATCACAGTGACTAATTGAATGGAGTGATTCGACACTAATCTAATTAAAATTTCTTCCAACTTCAATGCACAAGCCACATTTTTATACCATCAAGCTCATCACTTACTCAGTTTAAGCCAGGGACCGTATACAAAAGAAATTATTATATTGTTTATGGAAACAATATAATAATTTATTTTGTATACTTCCTGATTCAGTTTTATCTGCTTAGAGACTCCAGAATCTCAGGCAACCAACTTCAGCCTTCATCCAGGTTTCTCTCCACAGTCTTCATACTCGATTTTTTGTTGACATTTTCATTGAATTTGTTGGCAGTAACGTATAATTTCAAGTTCTTTGGTGCAAAGCTTTGTGTGAAATTGATAACTCCCAGAATCCTGGGACTATTTGAGCCAGGTCTGTGTTGTTGTAGTGTCCATCTTGATGAAGGGGTAAAAACGTGTTTGTTCTACTGAACGCTAACAGCATGCCACATTCTGAGTCGGTTCTTCCTTGTTGATGCAGGATTGCCGAACTCTCCACTTACGAATCATTCACATCCTTCAGTCCACATTCCCTGCAGCTACCCTGGACCCCCAACAGTTGTTCGACGCCCTTCTGCCCTACTTTGTCCAGCTTCCCATCCAGTTTTCTCTCCTTCTTACACTACAGTCAACTTTTTTTCTTTTTTTTTTTTGTCCCTTTCAGATGGTCACATCTACATCTTTGCCGCATTTTAGCCTCATGCTCTCCATCTTGCAGAAATTTACTAAAGCCCCATTTTTTTTTTTATCTGTTCAA
Organism: Micropoecilia bifurca; assembly: GCA_903067075.1. Taxonomy (NCBI): domain Eukaryota; kingdom Metazoa; phylum Chordata; class Actinopteri; order Cyprinodontiformes; family Poeciliidae; genus Micropoecilia; species Micropoecilia bifurca. The sequence continues at coordinate 30,798 of CAEGAF010009945.1, forward strand.
TGGAGGCTGCTTTAGAGCCGCGCCCAGGCTGCTGCTCTGCACTGTGACAGACTCAAGGCTCACAGGGGAAGTGAGATAGAGAAGCAGCCAGAGAGAAAATGAGAGCGAAGGGAATACTGGATGGACAAGAAAGAATTAAGAAGCGGAGAAAAGTGGGTGGCAGCATGGCGGGATAGATAAGATTGACAGAGTGAGGAAGATGGAGGTAAATGGGACAGACTGCGGATGCTTGCGCGCATGCATGCGTGCGAAAGCGAGATAAAAAAAAAAAAAAAAAAACGAAAAAGAAAAAGTAAAGTGAGAATAACAGAAGATTTAGGTCCTTGAGACATGCCTCTCGGCAGCAACCCGCCCCGAGTGTCTTCCTGAAACCGTATCGCGTCGCTTCAACGACAGTCGGTCCGGGCTTTGCTCCCCCGCCTGGTCCCAGATCACATCACAATGCTGTCATGAACAGGGTCACTCTCCAGCACACAGCGCCCGCTCTGTGTATCGTCTTGTTTTCTTCCACTCGTTTCCTTCTCAGAGCACCGTTTCCTCACGTCGAACCACCGCCTCACCTGTCGAGTCAGTCCCACAGCAAACGCTCGCTCAGTTATGTGATGTTTCCACCTATACTGCCCCCCCACCCTCTGCCTCTACCCCACTACCACCCACAGAAAGCTGGAGTTTTAGATGCGCAACAGTTTCTGAGAAGCAGGTACTGGGATGTTGAAGGTTTTTTTTTTTTTTTTGACAGAAATAGAACTTCAAAGGCAAGAGATTTGTGAAAGAACAACGATTGGAGCTCTTGCAAAGCTAACAGCCAGGAGAGTGTTTGGAGGTTTTGAAGATTCGTTAAGTACAGCAAGCTGTAAAAAATGCTTTATTACTCATTTCTTCACATTTTTCATTTATATGCTGGCTTCCAAATCTATCCTCCAACTTCTTCACATTTTGAACCACAGGCTCCAGTGTATCTTACCTTGACATTTTATGAGATGGACCAACACAAAGTGGAGAATAACAGAGGAAGGGGGATAGCAAGGATTTTCATAACCCTACAAATAAATATCTTCAGTGTGGAGTATGTGCATGTTCAGCTTCGCTCAGTTGATACTTGACAGGAGTTTCTGTTGGGGTATCTGTTGGCTAGTTTTGCACATCTACAGACTAACACTGAGGAAATGCTCCAGCTCAGTCTGATTGACAGGGAGTTTCTGTGAACAGACGTTCTAAATTAATGAAACAGATTCTTGGTTGCATTTATATCTGAACATTTTAAAGGTTTTTGTAGCACTAGTGGGATTTGTTCCACAGCAACAAAAAAGAGTCGGGAAAGACATGCAGCAAATGTCCTGAGGTTGGGAACTGAACCAGGGACAACTGCATGACGATTGTTTACCACTGAGCCATTTTAACAATAGATTACAGTAAGCAATTCTACTAGGACAAGGCAGGTTTATTTATATGACACTGTTGACGCATCTGGCATTTCAAAAGTCGTTAGATCTTTAGACCAACAGCAACATTTTACAGACCAACTGCCTTCACAGAACAGATAATATACACACAGGAGAACTCGATTTACAAAATAAATCTGATTACTTCTGTTTACACCTGACTTTATATAGGTGTATCAAAGTAAAGGGGTCTGAAAACAATTTTATTCGTAAAGACCTAAAAATACAGAATTCTCCCAATGTGAAAGACACTTCTTTGTTGGTCCATCCCATAACATCCCACTGAAACACATTTCAATTGTTGGCTTTAATGTGAAAAAATGTGAAGATGTGTCTTTTGTTAACTTAGTTTACCTGCACCAAAAAGAACGGATTCAACCACGAACTCTTCCTCCATAAGACGATGTTCTCAGAGCACCTTTAGAAGCCCCAGGAAAATTTGTACAACTAAGACTTCAGCTCCTCCATCAGCCTACTCTTGTTTCCCTCCACTTCAGCAGGTGGTCGCCTGCGCTGATTGCTGGGCTCCCGTCCGTGTTCGGTGTCTTTTGAAGGAGTTTGGGTTGGGAAGCCCATTATTTCTTCTTCTGTGTCTTTATATGTGCGTATGTGTCTCCAGAGAACAATCGGATAAGCGGCATCCTGACCTCGCAGACGGAGCCATACGACCTGTCTTTCTCGCGCTCCTTCCAGAGCCTGTCACACCTGCCGCCCTCCTACGAGGCAGCGGTCAAGGCCGACCTAAGCCGGTTCTCATCCCTGAAGAAACTCAGTAGGTCCAAGTTCACTGCACTAATGCAAGAGAAGGATCCCGGTCCTGGTGCCTGCATGATAACACCCCCAAAAAATAGAAAGAAAAAAACCAAACAAAACAGAAATGCATCACCATGTGTGCTTCCATGACTCCTTACTGGAAGCGAGAAGAATTAGATTTTCCTGCTGTTTTGAGGTTATCTACCAAAAATCCTCTTTCACATTACTCCAATTCGAGCAAATATAAAAGGGAATCAAGAGAGTTTCGAATCTAATAGAGGTATTCATTTCTCAGCTCTGACCCATCAGGAAATCAGTGAAGTCATCTCACAGACACCATGAGTCATTGATATTTGTTGCTTTTTCTCCTCTCCACTTAAAGACTGCAGCCACCTATTCTCTCACAGCAGAGAAGCACAGCATTAAGTGGAGCGTTGGCCCGGCCCGACGCGGCTTGGTTTCATATTGATTTAGTGGCACTACACTGGATTTCTGTTACGTAATGAGGTCTCCTCTCCTGATATTGTTTAAGGGAAACGCAAATATTCCTTGAGGCCTGCGTAATCTCATCAGGATTGCCCGACCTCACACTGCTGGCACCCGCTCAAAGTGAAGGATGACGATCTGCGGCTCCTCCGGTCAGGGTTCACTCCACACTGGCTGCTGCCAGCGACCATTTCTGGCCAAAGTGTGAAATGGCTTTGCAGCACGCAGGGCTAGTTGTTATCCCTTCATGTGAAGAATGCTTGAGAAAAAATTAAGACGACAGCTTTTGATGGGCATTAAATCAAAAACAAACGAATTCAATTGTCACAACAGAAGCCGACCACAGAGCTGGTGTACAAAGCAGTACAAATATCCCCAGGCTGTGTCCTTCAGTCTCGCTAACTTTCTTTCTGCTTCCAAAGCAAATTATTTGTTGCAGCAAACAGCCAAAAGGCTCTGTTGTTTCTTTTCGTCGCCTAACTACTGTGGGCATGGCTGACGGATCATGCAGGATTGTGCGAGAGGGAAGATAGAGCAGCGGTTTCATTGTTGAGATAATAAGAGAATAATGCTTCTGCTTATTAATGCAAATTGCTATCAAACTGAAGAAAAAAGCATTTAGAATGTTGCCATGTAGGACAGTATACATCTCACGTTATTAATTCACTCCATGATAATATGGTTGATGAGCTTGCAATGCCCTTCCCAGATCGCTCTATTATGCTTGAGATAGGAACATCTTGTTTTTATTATCTCTCGTAATGAATCGATTTGGAGCGAGCGCCCGTGGCTTGCCAAAGGGGATTTTGGCTGAATCAAATATGGACAGGTGGCATGAACACTTTTGCACTCATTACAGAAGAAGATAGCATCACACACAAAAGTCATTTAGGAGCTCTCCATAAATATTTCCGCTTGCGTTCATTCCTAATTTACTACAGTGGCGGACCAGTTATTCACCGACATTCACGGACGCCGATTCCGTGTTGCTTTGACCAGACGTCTGGCCTGACTTTTGTATATGTGCCACCATGTTTGTAATTCAGTGATGAGTCTTTATGCATGTGTTTGCGTTGTGTGGCATGACCTTGATTCCATGCTCTTTCCTACAATTGATCATCTGCGAAAGTCTTCTTGTCACTTTGATCTGCCTCTAAATGCATGTTTTCTTGTCTGCTGACGTAAGTAAAGAGGAATCCACTCAGTAATATGAAACCTCTTGCAGCTCTCAAGGATGACCTGTGTTTGCCTGGGAACCAGTAGCATTCCAGCATGTGTGTATAAAGTGCCTGTATGTTTCCCTCCATGTCTGTGAAATGAGCATTCCTGTTTATAGATTTTCACATGACCTTTGAAATGTTTCCCCCCTACACAGCCAGGGCTGACCGTAGCATCCCGATGAAGCAAGGATATGTGGATGTTGTGTGCCTGGCATGTAATATGCAATTCCTCTACTTTCTATTCCCCTTCATGTGCTTGGAAAGGTGAACCACAGATGGGTCTGTCAACATCGCTCTCTGCCATGTGTGCAATGTTTTACACTTCCTCTTGATCCAATTTTTCCCTTCCCGTTTAAACATCTTCCTGTGTTTTCTTGTTCCTTCACATCCTGGATCTCTCTCTTCATCGCTCGCCTCCTTTTCTTTTCCTAATTATCATTTTCTCTGTAGCAGATAAAGAAGTTGATGACTACTACACCCGTAAGCGCCACCTTCCTGACCTGGCAGCAAGAGGCACTCTTCCTTTGCATGTTCTCAAAATGAGTCAAGAACAGGTGGGTGCACAAGGGTTAGATTTGAGTGAGCCGTCTTTAAAATGAGGTCATGTTCTCTGAATCGTGAAGTATAAGTGCCGGCTGTAAGCCTCCAGACTTCAGTGTCTTCAAAGTTGTATATGATCATCTACTAGATTCTAACTAAACTGCCTTAGATTGTGAGTAAACTAACCCCGTCTCTGTTTTTGCTCTCCAGCATCGGGAACAGCAGCAGCAGCAACTCCAAAGCCAACCTCCACCTCCCGGTATCTCCCAGGTCCCTCCTCAGTCGCAGTCTTCTCAGCAACAGTCGCAGCAAAGGCAGAGGCCTCACCGTGTCCAGAGGGCCATGTCCCAGGACCGCGTTCTGGTCCCACAAGGTGGTCCCCACCAGGACTACAACATGTCTTCTGAGGGCATGTCTCCCTACGGAGGCCGAATCCTCTCAGATGAGCAGCTTCTGTCTGCTGAACGTCTTCGTTCCCAGGAGCGTCTTCTGCCACAGGACCGTCACACCTCACAAGATCGCCTGTACTCCAAGGACCGCATGTACTCCAAGGACCGACTCTTGTCCCAGGAGCACTTGTATTCGAAAGACCGCCATTACTCTCAAGAGCGCCTCTATTCGCAGGACCGCTTGTACTCGCAAGACCGCCTCCTGTCCCAAGATCCTCTTCTGTCGCCGGACAAGCTAATGATGTCCTTGAAGCGTGGCATGGTCAGCAGCATTTCTGGCGGCTTCTATGGCAGTGACAAGTCAATTTCCCGCGCCATTTCACACACTGACGTGTTCACGCCGACCACTCCGCTCATGGATCGCTACAAGATGACCAAAATGCACTCTCATCCCAGTGCCTCGAACAATGGTGGTAGTGGTGGCGGCGGCGGCGGCGGCGGCGGGGCACCGGGGACGGGGGTGGCCGTGCATTCCAACACATTAGCCATGAACCAGACAGCAAATAAAAGGCAAGTGTTTGCCTCCAGACGAACTCATACTGTGGAGCAGCTCCACTATATCCCACAGCACCACCAGCAGCAGCAGCAGCAGCAGCAGCAGCAGCAGCAACAGCCACAGCCACAGCATTACCGCACAGGCAGCAAGACTGAAGTGACTGTGTAACAGCAACCCAAACCTAAACTGTGCTAGAAGAACCACTGCTGTACCAGGCGTTGGGCTCGATTGCAGAACATGGTTACACTTGCCACCTTGTAGAGTAGGAAGTAGTGACTACATTTTCCTTAACTGAAGATTCCAGGACCAAGATCATCCACTAGCTTACTGTGAGACCGGAACAAAGAACTACACTGTACACTGCATAAACATGCCCAGCAAGATTTAAAGCCAGATTGGGTTGTGGAAGGGGTGAGGTTGGGCATTGTCAAGCTAACCTGCCTAATTCAACTTCCAGTTTTTGGGATAATCCTATTTGTCCACAGTCTTAACAGCCTGCATCTGTGTATGTTTTAGTGGAAAACACTGATTGTGTCTGTTTAAGCCTTTATCAGTCCCCTTTGTCCCAACAATCTGTGACCTTTTCTGGCAAATCTTAAGGGCTTTGCATGGATATAGACAAAAGTGATTCCTCTGTGACTTCTGTTGTGCAAAGCAGCACCATCACAGGCAATGAACAAGAGGGAGCCTGTAATATCTTTATAAATATATAAATAAATAAATAAAATAAAGGAATAAAAAGAATATTTTTACGCCCCATCTAACTCATAGCTCTAGAGAATCTCAAGAGAGAAACTGAAATGGATGTTATCTGCACTCGTATTTGGTGCCTCTGACAGATGTTCCATTTCTGAATATCAAGTGGTTTTGTGGGTTACAAAGCACAATCAATAGAAAATATTCAGTTTTGGTTTATCTTTTGACTTTGAATAGTGATGGCTAGTTTGTTTTGTTCTTAAAACAATAGCAATCTTGTTCTTTTTTTTTTGTTTTTCATTTTTTGCTTCCAGTAGATAATTGTAAATAAGCTATCCTACAAGCAGTATTATGGACAAGTCTGTACTGGATGAACTTTGTATTAGACTGTCTGTTTTAAATAGATTCTAAACAACTATAACTCATCACTGTTTTGTGAGTTCAAGATAGAAACCCACTTAACCAAGTGTCTGAAAGGATAATTATCGTGTTTCTTTGCAAACGTGCTTGGACGAGAAGTGAATGAATGTGCTGCTAACAACAAATGTACCACATTCATGTTTGGATGTAGACTGTACTCCACTGACATTGGAAGACTGAAATTTCTCGGGTACGGAGTCCAAGGCTTGTCAAAGTAGGGTCAAATAAATCATCCATATTTTTCTAAACATGCAACATGGCTCGGTGAGGTCTTTGTGTCATTTAGGTTTCCTTTATTAGAAGTTTTCCTACTCACCTAGAACACGGTGATTATATTTCATGAGTTCTCCAGGCGAGTTGTGAAAATATAATATAGGTAGCCTTTGTGGTGAAATTTATAGAAATCTGTTAAAAGGGATATTTCTTCATTTACTTATCTGAATTTATTTACAGTTGTATAAAAAATGCAACCTCATGGAGATGCCAAGTTGAGATTGTTCAATTGAATAATAATGGTATGTAATGTAATTAAAATTAGTTATTTGGTTTGAAAATGTGAAAAATTGGCCACAAGATTGGATCGAAGTAAAACGGCATCTGTAGGAGTTAAAGTGAGGTGATATTAAAATGTAAAATGTTCCTGTAGTAGATAATCTTCATACTATTGTCATTTTACATAAATCCTTATTAACTCGAGGCTAGTTGGAGAGGGTCAAGGCCATTGTGGACTGTACGAAGTTAAAAGACTAGAACCAAGGTACCATTTGCACTGGATAGTTTACATTCCAAGTCTATGGAGGCACATCGAGGGAGGGTCAGCGCACCAGCTCTAACCGCCGTTTTCCATTGGACACTCAAAATGCTCCCAATGGTTCAAATTACCCCATGCTAGATGCTCAAAACACGCCTCCACAGCCTTGATGCGCCTCCACATAACCTTTGAATGTAAACCAGACGTGCTTGATGCTCAAAATGAGTTTGGTGTGAATGTACCTTTAGGGAAAATGAAGGTCCCTTGAAAATTGTGTTAGTAGAGTTGTTTAGCAAAGATAAATTTATGATGACTGACACACAAAGTACCATTGTGCGTAGGTGTTATTGACAGTTAATTTCTAACTTCTCCTTAATTAAAAGAAGAGGAAGCATCCCATGTGGATATTTTAGCAAATCTGGCAGCTGTCTGTTATTTATCATTACATCCCACCACAAAGTTCAAGTAATTTTGTACCAAGTAAAGATCAAGCCAAAATATAAAATGTAAAGACATTATAATAGCTTGAAAACCATCATTTGGATATACAGTCCATCCATCTATTGTCTATATTAGGTTTGCTGGTATCTATTTCCAGCAGCCATTAGGCAGGAGGCAGGTTAAACCCTGAAGAGGTTGGTAGACCATAAAGAACAATTTCTGAGACTCACAATGCAAAATAGCCAACAACAAAACTCACACAAAAACTGGGCCTACAACAGGTTTCCTCAAGGAAACTAAGTTTATAAGCCTGGATTAGGAGCCTGAGCTGATACTTTAATTAAAACAGGAAATAAATTCTTGCCATTTTTCTCTCGATATCCTTATTCTCTCTTAGGAACTGCCAAAAGAAGATCGTTCATATATATATATATATATATATATATATATATATATATATATATATATACACAAAAGCTGAGTGGATAAAATCAGCTGGTTGTTACAAAACAGGCAAAGTCTGTACTATTTAGTCAAACATAAAAATGGTGGTGTGGTGGCGCAGCGGCAAAGCATGAACCACATATTGAGGCCTTAGTCCTCGTGGTTGTAGGTTTGATTCCCGGCCTGGCGACGTTTGCCATGTCTTCCTCCTCTCTCATTATCCTTTTTCCTGTCAAACTACTTTCAAATAAAGGCCACTAGAGCCAACAAAACCTTTAAAAATAAAAAATCAAAGATAGTTTATTAAAAAAGGTCAGCAACATGGGTGAAATGCAAGACATCAGAAATGCAAATTAAACATTAGAACACCAAAGGTCAGACGCTCTCCCCTGTGGATACCGCTGATTGTACAATTTGAGGAACAAATGACAAAGGTTTCATAAAGGACTGTTTACAGAGTGGATTTTCATCATTTCACTCCTGATGTCTTCATCTGCAGAATGTCTTCTCGTCTATTTAACTGCTCTCTCCAAGCCATCCACAGGATTTTATTTTTTTAAAAATATTTTATGTTCTAAAAGCAGAACTCTACCTGTGATTCTGCAAAGTTCAGGAGGTCAAACACTGATGATGGACAAAAAAGGCCTCCACTCCAATTCATTCCAATTTGGTTCAAGATCTGGACTCTCTGCTGGCCAGTCAAGTTCTTCCACAGCAAACGTCCCCATCCTCACCTCTATGAGCCTTGCTTTGTGCACTAGAGTCCAGAAATGTGGAAGGAGCCATCCAGTAGTACTTCCCAGATAGTTGAGCGAATTAAATTGTCCAAAATGTTTGGCTATCGTGGACAATTAAAAGATCTTTTCACTTGAAGTAACAGGGAAAACGCAACTCGCTAAAAACAGCCTCAAGTTAGAATCAACTCTGCACAAAATGTAACGCTTCACACATTGCAGGAGGAAAGTGCCACTGTCTCAGCAACTACTAAGGTTCAGGCAGCAAGGATAAGTTCCCACTACTAACTGCAGAAAGTTTAAGTGCCTGGTGACTCTGGTTTGTGAATTGATTTAATTCAATTCAGTTCATTTAGATAGCGCCAATTCACAACAAATGTTGTCTTGAGACACTTTGCAAAAAACAAAGTAATTTCAGTTCAATCATACATACATTCAAATCAATTCCAGTCATTAAACAGTGCAATAAGCTCAATTAATTATTCAGAGTAGTTCCAATGTTTCTCTCCGAGGAAACCCAGCAGATTGCGTTGAGTCATCAACTTGCAGCAATCACTCCTCCTGGAGTTTATGTCGTCTACCACTTCATGGTTGAGTTTCTGTCATTCTGAATCACTTCCATTTGGTCATAATACCTCAAATGGCTCACTGTGGAGCATTTAGAGGCGAGCAGATTTAATGACTGGACCATTAGCGATGGTAGGGTTGATCTTGTTACACACCTGTGGCCACGGAACAGAGCGAAACACCTGAATGCAATCATTTTATAAGGTTCCTACAAGTTTGTCCACAGGTAAAACAAACAGCTGCCGATTGTCACTTCCCAGAACGTAGCTTTAAGCTGACAGAGAAGGCTGCATTGTGCTGCCCCGTCTTTGTGCCTTTGCCGTGTCTTTGTCTCTGTTCTCTAAGCAAAAGCTAAACACAAGAGTTTCTGTACTTCTGGAACTGCTTGTCCTAAAGGTTGGTATCGTTTAAGGTCCAGGCTGCAAACTTTAAAGAGAGAAGCAGTTGGAGGGTCGTGAACCTGAGGTGTGTCGTGAGCCGATCGCTCACATGCCAACTCGCTCTTTCAGCAGAATGCCTGGCATCCACTGGCCTGAGCTGTGACTCAGTTTGACATCTGAATTTAAAAAACGGAGGATTTTAATGCAGGTCAGTACAGTTTGGAGCCTTTTTTACATTCATAGAAATCCAGGGGTCTGAATCTGCATGACAAACAAAGACGGCTTCAATCCCCTCCGCCCTATCCAAACATACCAAGGAATGGAAAAGAAACCACAGTAATAAGTTTGGCTTTTCAATTTACACTGATGTTTGAGCCCATCAGCATTTAAATGAAAATATGCGACTGCAATCAAACTGAATAATATGAATGAGAGAGCAGCTTAAAGTGTCAGAGGATAGATGTGATACTCCAACTCAGATTGAAGACGTTGACCAGGAAAATAATGAGTTGTTTCTCAAACGACTTAAAATGCACAAACATTACTTCATTACCTGTCGCGCTGCGTTTCCTATCAAACATGAACCGAGGCTGGGAAGCCTTAATTTGGGATGTTTTGTTGCTGCGGCCAGACGGAGCCGTCAGTGAGAAAACTCAGATCGTCATGTCTGAATGTTAAACAGATGTTTTGATTTCAAAGCGCGTAGTCCACAAATTCATGCTTTTGATAAAAGTGGGTTTTTTGGCTGTATGAAAATAGATTTATTTCACAAAACTACAACTGAAACACTTCTTCCACACACAGGTCACCGGTCAACAGCCGGAAGTTACTACTGGATAAAACAACGAAGACGACGATGACGGGAAGCAGAACAAGGATGATGTTTTTTTTGTGGGTTTTTTTGTTTTCAGACAATGCAGCTCACTCCCCAAGAAAACTCAGCATTTATAACAATTTGTCATTCGAACATGTTGGATCTACACCCGACAACAATTTTCCCAACACGTGGCACATATTCACTCATAAGTATCAGGTTCTTGTCGCTCCAATGCCTGAACCAGACGCCGACGTCTGATGGCTGACAAATGATGAGCGGCAACAGAATTAGGAATCTCTCTCATGTAACAGTTTACATTGGTCGCTGCTATGAGTGGTAAGAACTCATAGCATGAATTATTCACATGTGATTTTAATTTAATTTCTCATTTAAAGGGGATTTGAAATACATCATTTACAAGCTGTAAGGTGAGAAGAGTCGGTCCAAATCATTTTTTCCAGGGTACCTGACAGATTCCCGACTGAGTTGGGATCTGGAAGATTTGGAGGACAAATCAACACCTCAGACTCATTGTGCTCTTCAAACTACTTCCAAATCATCTTTGCAATGCAGACAAACTACTTTGTCATGCTGTTTCAATGAAAAGGTGCTGAGGGAAAGAATCTTTCACTTTTTCCATGTTTCTCTGGTCCAGCAAACCAAGATCAAGTGTCAAATTGTGCAAAAATATTTATAATTATCTAATTTGAATCAGGTTCATTCTTCTTCTTCTACAAAGTTTATTGGCACCTTACAACCTCAATGCATCGCCGCCATCAACTGGTCTGAGGTGTAATCCACAAAATTTAATTCATTCTTGCTTTCAATAGCCCCTACTTAATAATAGTAATAGAAATAATAGAAATAAAATTAAGTAGTAAAAAACATTTAAATTAAATTTCCTCATCTAACTTTGTGTCCTTTAATCATTTAGATACTTTATAAATGCTTTTGTGATAGAGTGATTCAGGTTTCATGGTTGTTTATATAAATATAAGTATGAATAAACATAAATAAAAACATGTGAACAATGTGGAATATTTGTCTTCTATTTGGAAAAGCCCCTTGTTGAGGTTTTAAATGATTCTCTTTCATATGCAAGTCCTCTTACAGAGGGCAGCAACTCCTTTGAGTGATCATTTAAATATAAAATAATATATATTAATGGAAGAACATTGTGTTTTCTAGCCTCGTTACACACATTGTAAAAGTTTTAAATGTCCTTTTTTTCTTTAAATGATGAACTTTCTCTTTGGTTACACAGGACCAAACATCAACGAAGTCAAAGGTTTAAACTAAGAACCAGATTAGAGACACTAAACAACATAATGAGTAAAATAATGACATGACAGGTGAGGAGGGAAAATCATGTCATAACTTCCTACAGATGGAGAAAGCTGGGCAGATTCTTTAAAATGATCATCCACAAACTCAAATAACACGACGTTCTCCTATCGTAACAGGAGCCATTAAATCCCTTCTGTTGTAATGAGTGGTGAGCAGATATCTCAAGGAAAAGTGGGGGGAAAAAAAAGAGAGAGAGAATTTTAATTACATGGCTTCAAATAAGGATCTTAAAGATTAAATTTCTAAACATGAAATAAATGAGTGCAGCTTGAGTGTGAACAGAGATAATTATTGCCACTGAGTGCAGTGAGCTTCTAAAAAGCAGACAGAAGCTGCTATTTCTACGACTGGCTGCTCAGAGTGCGGCCTGCGCCCAGCGAGCCGGACCTGACCCCAGTTATTTGGGATAATCCACAGATTGTAGGCAGCTAGCAGACATTTGTTTTATGACAGATGCCAGAGTCAGATAAACATTTAATTAGCAACTCGTCAGCTGTGTCAAAGCTAATTACTCCGTCCTCCAGCCAGACTCGCTCTTCTCACAGCCGTCCTGGTTGGCGGCTCGAGTCTGGGGGGGTGGGGGGATGAGGGGGGGGGGGGGGTAACGTGAGGTAAGGTCCGGCCCAAACACTCCGACGCTTTGTACAGTCTGAGCGAGTCGAGGGGTACGAGTCGGGCACAATTACAGGCCGAGACGCCGCCGTGCAATTTGTCAGCACATCTGTTGTGAAAATTAATGCTAGCAGCACTTTGGTTGTCACGGCAGCAAAGCTCTCTCAGTCAGGAGCGTGATGGGGATCTTAGGGGTGGGTAGTGCAAACACTGTCTGGTTGTCAAGTCGTTACTGGAAGGTGTGGGGCAAAAACAGTAACACAGGCCACCATGTGACGCCTCTGCTGGTACGCGGGTAATAGATGACGGGACCAAAAGAAAAAAAAATAACTTTTTCAGGGGACAGGGGCTTTGAGAGGTAATGTTGTTCTGCATCACACCAATTATGCACATGTGCTGCTGATGGAAGTTATTATTAACCAGCATTAACCCTCTGGGGTCCCTTCATTTTGTGCTCCATCTGTGTTCCTTGGACACTAAAACGTGCTCTTTCAAGGACTGCCACACAAATATTATGTATGAGCATGATTCTGCAGCATTTTCTATGAATGTCATTTATACCTTCTACACAAAAATATTCATGAAATTTGAACCCTGTAGATGCCATTTTTAGTGACAAAAGTCTCATGCTTAAGCAAAAAAAATGAAAAAAAAGATAAACATAAATCTGATTCCCAACACATCAATGTAAATATTAGAATATCTATAGTGGAAAACAAGAGAACGACTTTAAGGAAAACACAGGCATAGAAAAACATGAAAAATATATTTTTTAAAAAAGCAATAATTCAACCTTATAGGTCATTTTCTATGAGTATTTTGGAGATCAAAGTAGGATGTTTTCAAATTGTCTTTTGGAAAGACAAAAAAATGCCTCTATGCAAAGTTTGAATCCAAGACTGACCAATAGGGTTCAAGCTCTACGTTTAGGTAGACAAAATAATACAAGAAAAAAACATGTCAAGATTTGTACTTTTTGTAAAAAGCGAATTAATGGTGAAAAACATACAGAGACATAGATTTCTCAGTTTAGTTTAAAGGGACAGGAGATGATTAAAAATATGCCATCATGCACAAATCTAGAAAATCTTCCACATTTTGCAGTTTACAGGTGCAGCAAAGTTTGCAGAGTTAAATCAACACTATGCTGAGTCTTTTTGGTCCTTATCAGAATTGGTGTTAATTTAACTCTTTCAGAGTTATTTCAACAAAACATTTAGTCATTTTAACACTTGAAATAATTAAAACTACTCAAACTATTGTCAAAATAACTAAGAGTTAAATTAATGCCAATTCTGAAACGAACCAAATAGACTCGGAAAAGTGTTGATTTAACTCTGCAGAATTTGCTGCTTGGAAACTATTTCACTAGAACTAAAACTCAAGAGTCTCAGTATTGAAACAAAGAATTACAACATCGATATGAGACACCAGTGATTTTATTCAGTGATTACCGATTCCAACAGGAATGTTTGTGCACATAAACTAGAAAAAAACTGGACTTCTTTTATCTAATGGGATTTTGCTGATGGATGGTGAGGGTGGCTGCGGTAACTGGGAGTGACCAATCAGAGGGCAGCTGCTGGACGGAACGCAAGAGACCAGAATGACGTCATTCTCTGGGAGACGGAACATTTTCCTTTGCTCTTGCAGAGTAGAGACTTAAGCCTGTAGCTACATAACTACACCGCAGGATAAGGAGAGCAGCTCCAACCAAAAGCTTCATCAAAAAGGAAAGTTTTAAGCCTGGTCTTAAAGGCAGAGACAAACATTGGGAGAGGAGCTGCAGGGGAAACGCTGCCTCCAGTTACATTCAAACAGCATGAACTACCAGTGAACCAGCAGTCAAAAAGCAGGAGTCTCTTTTTAGGAATCTACACTTTTTTAATCAGAGTGAGAGTGATTGGTCAAGGATTTAAATGTTTAAATTATATATATAATTTAACTGTGCAGACAAGCAAGCAAAGACGACGTTTCCAGTTGTTTCTCTCAGCGCTGCAAGATTTGGGATAAGCTGAAGATGTTTCATTGGGTTTGTTGAAAACAATTCTTAACACATGCCTTTTGCCCATTAAATGCTATAAACTTAAAGGTTGGATCATCTGAAAGTGAGTATGTCACGGCTTTGCACACTTCCAATAGATAATGTCACGACATCTGAGTTAAAGGCACAGTGCTTTGTCAAGTAACGTAAAGGAGAAATCAAAAGAACCAGGCCATGTCCTGAATCCCTCACCACTCTGGTTCATCCTTTGGTGTCAACAATTACATATTCAGGTAAATATCATGGGAATGTCCAGTTCTTGTACTGTTTATGAAGGAAATGGGTTCCATATCTCAGAAATTAGAAAAATAATCTCCAGAACAAAAGGAACAGTTCTTTGGAGCATATTGACTGAAGTTGGCAGGAAAGCGACAAAGTCAAAAATCCAAAGCGTTTGTCCAAAATGACCGACGTTACACCTGGAGTACAAAATAGGAAAACCAGCTTTTATAGTTGACAGCAAGTGAAAAGGGCTGAGAGGGCGAGTTGAGGGCTTCCTGCATCCTTCAAATGACCACTGCTGCAATCGCAAGTCACATTAACAGATCTCCAAGTGAGCTTGAAAATGTCATGTATTTGCTTTATGGTGAATGGCACATATCCAGACAAGCTGCGTTTGAGTCATCGCCATGGTTATTGTTGCTGCTGAGCCTTGCTAGCACATCATCACATTTGGTCCAAAGTTAGAACTCTGCTTGCTTCGGTATCATACGCACCGTGAAATCTCTATACCTTTCGCATTAGCCATGCCGGACTGACCTGTAACCTAGCAACTGCTTGATATCTTATATCTTGCACAAGCAGGCCATTAAAGAAAGCCACTTTTTCATTCCGAGCATGAACACTTTGGTAGATCCGTCCTCTCCCTCCCCGTTTCGCTCCACATCCACCCGGCAACGAACAAAATGATCCTCCAGCAGAAAACGTGAATCATCACCGTTTGTGAACCTTTGCAGGAAGGGGATTCATACGGTTAAATTTCTAAACAGCCCATAATTAGTGGCTTTTTGCAGCTCTTACGAATCTGGCCTTTATCTCTCTCACCAGGATGAAAGCGTGTCTGCTGGAGTGGCTGGAGGACCTCCTGGTCAAAATGGAGTTACTAATGGTGACGGGAAAAGAGTATTTGCCCCTTCAGACATTTCTTGTTTATTCTGGGGTTTTTAAAAAAGATTTTCTGTAAACGGGGAGAAGAGAAAAGGGCAAACCGAACCTGGGAGTCAAACCCAGGACACCATGGAGACACCATGGAGACGCCTACAGCCCCCAATTTCTTCCTTTGTTTTTGTTGAAATATTTCAGACTAAAAAAAATCCCACAGGCACATAAATATAATCTGAGTTTAAACAAACTATTGTTTTCAGATAGTGGGCCCTATTGGCCCCATGTGAGGAACCAAATTCCTCCAAATCTCAGTACAAGTCATGTCACTAGATGTTGAACAAAAAATCAAGTATTTGCAATAACAGATAATTTGTTTTCTATTTACATCATTTATAAAAGATTCATTATAAGAATTCCACTAAATTCTACTCTTTTTAGTAGTAATTTAGTAAATTGTTCATGTTCTTCCAAAATTTGACCAGAATTTAACAAGTTTACTTCAAAGCCCGTTTTAATATTTTTAAAATGTATTAATTTCAAACATGATAGAAGTATAAAATAGTAAACAATGAACAAAGAATGCAAAAGACGCATGTTTGATTGTTGGCATGAGTATTGGTTTTTCTGATTGTCTTCTTGACACTTGTAAAAGGACAAAACCCTTCCAAAAAGTTCAATTTTTAATCTTCAAATGTCAGACAGGACTTTTTGTTCTCTTTGGTCAGGAATTATTCTCGTCTTTCAACTGACAACTGATGCCACTTTTGCTCAGTGCATAACTATTCACTGGGTGAACTGCAGGCCTGCAGTTCTTGTTCTGGGTTGTGAACTTTTAGTTGAGACATAAAACTGCTCTTGAAATAATATCGAAAGGCCTGGAATACTTGAGAAGGTTCAACACTGTTTTCAGAATTTCACTCTTTGTAAACAGCAGCTTTAAATGTGGCGTGATGCTTTGTTAGAAATGGCTTTTGATTGATGGTTTTTCCTGATCTGCTCTTAAATATCTTCAGATTGGGGCCTGATGTGTCTTAAAAAGATTGTTTCATCTTCCTAAGTTTGTAAGGGTTTCTATTTGAAGGTTTTTTTTGTATTCTACAGATCAGACAGAAATCACGCCTCAATGTGACAAGAAAAACTGAATACTGAAGCAAAACATGGAAATTAAACAAGGATAATTAAGACCACTTTTCATTCAACACGTTCTCTGTCTGTAATATCAAAATATGCTTAGTGACATGTGAAGCAAATCTGTAAGAAGTATTTTTAAAACCACTGTAATCTCGGGATAATTTGAAAATATCTTACTTGCAATCGTTGCAGGATCTATTTCCACAGTGGCACCTGAAGCCGCTGTTCGGAAGATGCACAGAAATTGTGTCACTCTGCATCACTGCTCTCCTCTTCCTCCTCCTCCTGCTCTGTCTCTGAGCACATTGTTAAGACTCTCCAGTAACCAGATAAGGAAAGACGCCAGGGAACCTGGGCTCAGGCACTGGGAGAACAAGAAACACAGGAAGCAGATAGAGGGGGAGTTTTAAACCGGGGATGTACTGTAGCATGTGTGCATGTCTCTGCTCTACATGAGGATATATCTTTGAGGCTCCATACTTTCTGCTTTGGAGAGTTTGCTTTATCTTGAACAGGAAGGAGAGAGGACAAAGAGAGGACTGGAAGGAGGAGGAGAGCAAGGAAAAGAGCCGGTCTGAAGACTTAAGAGGAGGAAGAAGCGGGAAGGAGGGAACTGGAAACGGGAGATAGGGGAGGGAAAAAACACATTGGTACTAAAATTGGATATAGCATATGAAAATAAAAGCACAAGTACAATCTGGAATGGCATAATAAAGAATCTTTATTTTCAAACTTCTTGAAAGCGAGAGTAGAAATTGTGAATTACATGTGCACTTATTAAGAGTTCAGAAGAGACGATTATAGAAAAGAAATATTGTGCTTCTCAATGGAAATACATTTCATAAATACATTTCTGACACTTGGCTGAAATCTTGCAGCAAGCTGAGCAGAAGGACGTTCTGCAGAATGAAACGAGAAAAAAGGCTGAATTTGTGCAGCTTACATTGATAAAATGATATGGGGCAGACAGTGAATTACACTAAAGAAGAGAGAGCAGAATCAGAGCTGACTGTATATTCAAGCTGTCCAGATGGCAAATTTGTTGACTTCTCTTCCCATTTTAGAAATCTGTGCAAAACTCATTGATCTAATTTCTTATTATTGTTACGCTTTGGGGGAAAAAAGAAATCATAAAACACCACCATGCTGAAGGTGACCTCTAATTCACAGTTTGTTAAGCATAATATCTTTAAAGTTAAAGCTCCGTTTCCAAGAATACTTTGGTTTGTTAAAATGAAACTGGATCATTTTCAAAGACGAGTTTCATTCAGGCCTGATTTCCAGTTTTCTTTGAGGACTGACATGCAGTTTCCAATGTATCTATTTTTTACTTCTAGATAACTTAATACATAAAACACAACAAAAACGTGCCTGAGGTTCTTTGACTGACATAGTTTTAAATTTAACAGAAAATAGAGGAATTAAAAGAATATCATCATTTCTGCATATGAAATAATGAATCAAAGTACACAATGTTGGTCAAAGAGTTCATAGACAAACCATGCTGAGATTTATACGTTATTATGCAGTTAATAAATCAGAAAAAATATTCAAAATATTCAATGTTTGCCTGTCACAGATGTCAATCAACAGAATATTTTCTAAAACTGGTAGTACTGATACCTGACTGGTTGATGAACACACTAGTAATAGAAATAGAATAGAAAACCCTGCTATCACTTTAATTTGCTTCTCTTTTTACTGTAACCACATAAAAGGTTTTTTTTTAAACTGAATAATTTCTACTTTCTTGCTACAAACTATTTGGTTTGTAAATGATTTCAGTTGTTCACCCTGTCGGCTCCCTCAGTCCCTAAAAGCAGCTATGTCTGCAGGAGCAGCGCCACACCAGCCAACGTCCACTTGGAGGGCTTTTCTTTGGTCCTGAGGTTAAAGGTCCACACATACGTTGGTCCCCTCTGACGGGTTTTATAGACGGGACACTGGTAGACGTTTCTGCTCTCCTGTTTGTCCACTGGAACGGCCCTGATGAAGATGACCGGCATGGCCGGGCTGAGCTCTTTCAGACGCGCATCGACAACCAAGCCAGTCTGAAACAAACAGAGAAGGGAGGAGATGTGAGGCTTGTAATCACCGCAAACAGAAACGACCAGAAAGTTGTAGGACGTTTTCAGTCTTCCAAACACAACCGTGAGGCTTCAAAAAAACAGACATCAGGATTAGACTGATTAGTTTCTGATTCACTAAATCAGCTCCACGTTTGTCCAAACATTGACTTTCTTTGCAACAGATGAACTTTTTTTTGGTAATTCCTGCTCTGTAATCAAGAATGTCTCTTACATATTTAACTTTTTTCTTTTCACGGATTTCCTTTCTGAAAGGCTTAATTCTGTCTGAACAGCTTCGATTTACTCAATCTATTTCATTTTCCAGTTATTTCTATTTTTTCTTATTAGCACATGGAACTTGTTGTTTTTTTTTTCTCTTACTAACTCAATATCACACATGCCAAACAATGATAATTTGGAGATGACTTTCACTGGATTTTATAGCAGGGTATCAAAGTAAAAGGGGGATGAATCCACATGCATGTCACATTTTTAGCTCTTTATTAGTACATAAAGGTTTTGAAAACCATGCATCATTTTCCTTTAAGTTCAACACAAGGCACAACTTTGTTTTGGTCAATCACAGGAAATCCTAATAAATACACTGATGTTTGCAGCTGTAACTCCGGAAAGTCTGGAGAGAAAAGGGTGTGAATATTTCCAGAAGGTGCTTTTAACCAACAGTGATTAACCCGAGCGATTTTTGACTTTGTGTTTCAGAAGGCAGCACTGTGGCAGCCCTGGAAAAGCTGCGAGAGTTCGATTCAAAGTCGGCCTGTTCCCACAACATCCTCGCTAAACACAGCAAGTCTAAGTGGTCCGTCTCATTAATTAATCCTTCCACACTTAGCGCCTGACAAACACAAGTTTCTCCATGAATGCGCAGCGACTTTTAGGGAGGAATATAAATCCCGATGACTTTGGTAAAAGCCGAGAGGACAAAGCTTTAATTGCTTCTGCAGTTTCTCTCAAACTTTAAAAGATGTGCTAAACTCTGTACCGCAAAACTTCCATGTCTGTTTGGGCCAATGAAATTAGTTATTTAGACTCCTTGTGATGCACTATAAAATTATTTAATGACCGTTGAAAACACAAACAAAAAAAAAAATCATATTGTCTGGTCTCCTGACATCCTGACGGAGCAAAGTATTTATTACAAAGCTGAAGTACTCAGGACCAATAAAAGCAGCCCATTTACATAAATACATATTGTTCCGCAGTGTGATGCCGGCGTCTTTCTGTGCAAGGTGCAGCATTCGGCCGTCTTTGATGCATAACCCCCGATGAATGAGACGCGCGGCTCATTAATATAGATGAGTAGGTTTATCATAAATCTTTGACTTTTATTGCTTCATAGACCTGTGTCCAGATGGAGAGCTGCTCGCTCTCTTCGCCAGCGGCTCAGAGTCGGCCTTCGGGGCCGAGAGGAGGATGTGCGCAGAGAGGAGGAGACGAGTGGAGGGTGTTGGAGCGCGAGCTCGTCTCTCCGCCTGTCTATTTGAGCGCGGCTCCAACTTTAATGAAGAAGAAGGGGAAAAAAAGAGAAAGAAACACTCCTCTAAAGTGTGATCTAAGTGTTGGAGTGCACACTCTGCACATTCCCTAATTAAGAAGTCTACAGGGAAACTCCTTGAAAGCTTGGTGCATATACAGTGGTTGAGTGTATGTAGATAGATGGAGTCCTGGGAAGCTGAGTAATGCACTGCACTCCACCAGCTGAACACAAGCAGGATTTAAAGCAGAAACTGGAGCCACACAGGGAACCGAGAGCCGAGACTCTCCTTGGGATTCATCCCAAAGTTAATTTACTTGACTCTGTTTAAAGGGGGGGTTTGAAGTTAACTCACCTTGTGTTCCCAGTGCTGCATCATCGAAAAGTACAGTGCAGGTACTTATGCTGCGATATAACTTATGCCTTTTACAAAACGTAAAAAAAAAAGTGGGCCCTATTTCGGAACATAGGAGCTACGATCTGGTTTTTACCAGGTTTTCCAGGGAAACTTCAGGTGTAATTTATCCTAGAGTGCACAAAAAAATACACCACAGAATCCATTTTGTCTTTTTTTAAAAAACAAGAATAAACTAAAGAGGAAAACCTTTATTATCAATAACTTTTTAGAATCCTTGTCTGTTTCACTTCATCAGACTTGCATCATTATGACGGAGTTCTGTTAAACTTTTCCTTAGAAAGTTTCTCCAGGTCAGATTGAGTTTTATAAGATTGAGGTCTGGATATATTTGCAACACATTGATTGTTTTCTTTCTCAACCATTCGGTTGTTCATGTGAAGCTGCGTTTGGAACAGAGAAAAATTCACTTTGGGTCAAACTTTAGCTGTCAGACAGACACTCTCATATGTGACTGCAGAATATTTTTGTATACAGTTGATGTTTGAATCCCAGGACCTACGTCACAAAACAAGGAGCGACTTGACATGGACTAATCTTCTCCCCAAGAACTGAAAAGACGAGGGAGAAAATATATGAAGAGTGAAAACATTATAGGTGATTCTCTGATGGAGTGCAGTTGTGAGAAGAAAACTGAACAGAAAACAGAGGAAACCAGGGAAACAAAGACGCGCAAAGAGCTGCGTTTCCTCTACAATTGTGCACAAAACGTTGTCAATATTCTGATAATGTAAAAAAAAACTATTTTGTGATTGCAATGTTTCCATTAAATAAAAGACGCAACCAAAATCACATTAATATGTTTGTTCATGTGACACGTCATTAAAAAACATGCCATGATCTCCCAGCTACTTCCTGTCGTTTTCTTCTTTGTGGTTTGCACCAGTGGCAACATCAGGCTGGTGATCATGTGACTCCTGAGATGCAAAAAAATTGTTTCCATTGCAGTTTTGATAAAATAAATAAATTTAGATATGGCCAAAAAAATATCACCTCATCCCAGGGTCAAAATGTTTTTTTGTTGTTGTAAATATAGCACCATTACATGGTCAGTGAAAACGCAGCAGGAAACTGGAAAAGTGTTCAAACCAGAAACAGGATGCAACACAAAACAAAAACCTCAAGGTCAGGCAGGTTTCAAAATAAATCAAGCTACGAAAGAGAAAAATCTTCTGCAACTCGCATTGGGATATAGTTGCACTTAAAATATTTAAAGTGCACAAATGCATTGTGGATAGTTAAACGAAAGAATGAACTGAACATGTCATAAATCAATTAGTAATAAATGCAAAACAAAAAGTCCAATAACTTGTGGTGACTATAAATCGTCGTTGTAAAAGTCTGTTGCTCCTTTTTCTGTTAAAAACTGAATAAAGATTGGCTGTCAAATTCTAAATAAATCAGAAACGAGAGCCGCCTGAGTATCTCCTGTCCCATACCTGGGAGTCCCACCGAGCTCCTTCCATGAACAGTCCATGGACGTTCGCTCCTTCACGGGGAGGAGAGCTGAAGTCCTCCCGGTTCTTCTTTGTGACGTCACACTGCAGGCACATGCTGTCGAGTGGCCACTCGTTCCTGTAGAGCAGGGAACAGAAACCAGTTACTCTGCTAAAGCTTGAGACCGTTTGTTTAACATCCTGACCGACTCTACCTCCTGGCCATGGCCTGCATGATGGCTGTGAGGAAAGACTGGGGGTTGAAGAAGCCAGACAGCCACACTGCAGGGGGTAAGATGAAGTCCGCCGACCAGGTTTCGAGCTCCTTGACCCTGGCCAGCAGGTCGTTGAACCACAGAGCCAAACCGGATGTGGAGGGATAAGCCCGTCCGGTCCAGCTGTCTGGTACGGCGTCCAGGAAGATGGCGTTCTGTAGATTCTCCATTTCACTGGTCATGGTCAGCTCTCCCTGATCGGGGAACAGCGCAAGACAGAGATGAGATAAAATCTTTTACCTTTGTTTTTAAAAAAGACACAAAACAGCCGTAGAAGGAAACATCAACTAGGCACCAGTTAGTTCTTGTCAAAACCAGGAGGCCTCCATGTTGACCTGTCCAGTGAAGCTCGAGGTCCAACAATGTTCCCTTGTATTTTTGAGACATTGGCATTTTGTTGCCTCAACATGCACATCACCAAGATGTACCAAATGTAGTATTTAAATTTAGAAAAACTACATTTGAATATTGAAAATTAACTTTCTGAAGATGTTCTTTGTTCTAAGCCATATAGTTGTGTACAAATCCCCAAAATATTTGATTTTTATGAATCAAGTCTTGATTTGTACTCTTATTTTACACAGGTCTGTGCAGAAGAACATCAATTAATCATACATGGAAGTTGGAGTTAGACTTCACAGTTGAGTTTAGACTATAGCTGTGCAACCACACAATAGGAGAATCTGGACATTCAGTGAATGAAACCACAATAGTTGGACTGATTCATCGGGGGAGGAGGAATCAATTTACAGGAAAGAGGCCGAACACCTGGAGGCCTTGAGCAGAGAAAACAATCTGGTGCTCGGCGCGAATAAAACAAATCAGATGATCATCGACTTCAGAAGGTCATGACCTGAGCACAGATTCCTGCAGCAGAGAAAGTGGTAGCATTAAGCTATCCTCCAGTTGGAACACCCTGGATGCTGAAACAGGTAAACAAACAGCAGCGTATGGAGAGGAGCTGGAAGGTCGCTGCCGTGTTCCTACCTGATCTCCTGGTTCTGTTTCAGGGCAGCTGCAGGAAATCTGGACATTTTCAGGGACTCTTCAAAACCTTCCCCATTAACATGTTATTAAACTGCTGCCATCAGACAAAATGTAATGAGATTAAAACTGCTACACAGCTTTCTACCTCGAGTTGTTCACATGCTGGAACTGCTGGCAAGAATATACACTTCACATTAATTCACTTATTTTATACTCTACTTTTTTTTATCCGTGTTTTCAATCATCTGTTCATGATTTTTCATTCTAAAATGTCACAGATCTCAAAGAAACTTTCCCGTCTCTCATTTGAAATCCATAAAAACAAGCTAATTAACTCTGGTTATTTACTAATTGCTTAAAAAATAAAGAGCAAATGGCATAAAGTTGTATTTATGGTTTGATGCAGCGGGAAAAGACGAGTGTTTTCATTGCAGTTAGTCAGTTTCATTGCTTGTTGTCTCGTGAACAATCTAATGTGCAACTAGCTCTTTGTTATTGTTTGTCATTGGGAAAAAAAGCTGAAAACCTCTTAAAGGCGTGATTGACTGTGATCCTGTTCTCGCCTACAGGAAGCATTTCCTAATTGGAAATAAGTCTCAAAAGAGTTGAACATAAAGATACAGGATGAATGACACAAGGTCACCAAAAAACTAGCCGACGCTAAAGGAAAACGCCATGATGAAATGTACGATACTCTGCCTGATGTGTAGCTAACATGTGTGTGACTTTCACTGGATCACTCATTTATCCCACCGTCCTGCACAGCTCAAAAATCCTGACCAGTTTTGACCGTTGGACTGAAACAATATGTAACAGAAAGAGCATCAAGGCTAACACCCTGATAGCTCCTACTTATTCCACCATGCAGGCAAAACATGATTCCATTTTCTGCTACAATAGTCGACACGACTTTTAAATCACTGAAGCAGTTTATTGAAGCTTGTAGAGCCGGGAGATCGAAGACTCATAACTCCTGAGAAACACGCTGACACATTTCCTCCCCGCCCATCTTACTTTTTCTGTTCGGTGTTAACAGATGAGTCAGCCATGTATGACACATTGACACAGATGTCTCCTTGGTTTTTAGCCATCTCAAGCCACATATAAAAAAACTCTGGCTTGTAGCAGTTTCCACATAGGCAAAATCTTTAAACTTCATTGTATTTAATTGGAGACTTAGTCGACAAATGTACACAACGTAGGGAATAGATATTAACCCTTTCATGCATGAATTATGATCCTTTGGGTCAGGATTGTTTTTCCTTTTTTATTTTCTTAAGGCATAAAAAAGCAGGAAAAATAAATTTGCTAATTTTTTTTAATTTTTTTCAGGTGATCAATTGTAATTTTTTCCAAATACAAAGTTGTTATTTGAAAAATACATCAGTAGTATTGTCCTTCAGGGATTATCTGATGTCAATATATATTTTTTTACCTCCAGGAGTCGCCTGCAGTAGAAGGAAGGACCTGATCGGCCATATTGGATTTAACAAAAATAATTTCTTGCATTTGCAGCTGATGGCCAGAAGTTAATGGTGTATTTTATGATGCATTAGTGTCCACTTCAGTGGTCTGTGTGCATTTATAACATAAAGATCCACAAGAAGCACAATAAAATAGCTTTTAGACAGCTGTCCACTGTAGTGACCACAAGAGTTAACAGGAAGGGAAAGGCTACAAAATGTTCAAAATCTCTCACCAGAACCCTTTTGCCATTTAATGTCATAACTACTGTTATGTGCCATTTTGCTCTGTTAGCCGCTAAGGATAGCATGAACAAATGGACCATCTGTATTTTAGTCTTAATAAATGTAATTCATGAATTAAACTCACTGAGTTTTCTTCAACCTCATTCAGAACCTAAATGGAGGAAGGATAATTCTCCAACACTTACCAAGTTTTCTGCTTACGTGTTTCTGATTTAACTTTTGTTTTTATGTTACTTTGACAAAGTGAGTTTAAAGATGGATGAATACAGATTAAATTAGCTCACCTGAAACAACATGGTCACCTTACAGCCACACAAAGGTTGACACAAAATTGAGCTTGTCATGGCTTTAAATAGATAAAACCGTTCTGACCTTTAGTCCGAGGTTCAGAGCATTCAGAGAGAGACTGATCTCCTGGGTGAGGATGTTCATTCGTTCACACTCCTGCAGCGCCACCACCTGGTATGGAGTCCTCTCCTCGGCCTTCCCTAGCAGCTCCGCCATGTCGAACTGTTCTGGCAGCCTCTCCAAAATGTCTTCCAGGACCGAGCGCACCTGATAAAGAGGGAGAGAAAGAAAAACAAAAGGGAGGTGAATGTCTCTTTAAGAATTTAACAAAAAGAAAAAAGAGAGAGACGGACTGTCTGAGTCGGATAAACTCACACTTGCAAACACAGGCAGCCTGAAAGTTAGTTTCCGACAGACAATACTATAAATATTCATGAGGATATATTCTGCAGTGCCATCTCATTTTTTTTCTCCAAACAAATTTTAATTTCTACAGTTTAATCTCTACAAAATCGATGCTCAAGTCATTTTTGTGGGTAAGTGAGGAAAGATAATGTCTTCGTCAACAGTTTCTGAGAACAAGCAGCGCAAGCGATCAATCAGCGGATTAGGTGCTGAACAAAGGATACGAGGTCATCATATTTATTGGAATTTTCTGATAGAATAGCTGATTTTGGGTCTGGCAGCCAGTGAGTACTCTGAATACCGAGTGGGGCTCATTGGTACTCTCCGCATGGCTGTTAAGACAGGAGTTCTTCGTCTTCTCGGCGCGAAAGGTCACATCATAACACATCGACGGATGGATACACACCAGGGGTCCACAGAACATTTAGCGGTAAAATGTTTGATCCCACAGGGTCGTGTGATGAAGCAAGCCAATAACTCAGCCAGTCCAGTATATCAGTCTTTGGATTTATATTAAAAAATAAAAAAACATTACGGTTACAAAACAAAAAAATCAGTTTAATAAATAATCCAAGAATATAGCAAGTGCTTTTTCACTATATATACACAACCTGTAAAAAAGTAACAAAAATCAAATATAAACACAATGTCAGACTTCCCTCTAGAAAATGGATTAGAGGAAAAAACAACACAAACAAAGAATTATTGGTACAAAACAAAATCTTTATGGAAGGGAAGTCGAAAGCGGTAAACAAACTGACATAAGAAGATAAACAACCCAAGAGTAATTTTTGTACATTCTGAACCAATAATGGAAGCCATGAACCTAGAAAAGGTCAAACAGATTTAATTGAGAATTAAAATAATGTGCGAGCAGGAACAGGCTCTGCTTCTTGGGGTCGACGTTCAGGTCAGATTCTGCAAAAGACACAGGATGAGGAGTGATGGATAAGGCAATTAGGAAGCACAGCTCAAACAGAAAGAAAAGGTTTCCCAGACTTTCCCGACTTGGACGTGCTTCGTTGGAATAGATGAAGTTTTAGGAGAAATAGACGGGAAAACCTCTGTTTACCGGGAATTGTTTAATAGATCCCTTCACAATCAGGTTAGCCAGTGCTGTGATTTATGGCCCATTTCCCTTATGCTGGTCAACGCAGCAGCAGTTTTAAAGAACTGATAATCTATCTGACTCAAAACACAAGCATCGTTTTTTTTTTTCTGCAAGCTGTTTGGATAGTATGGTTTCCTTAAGTTTTGCAATAAAATTTAATTAGGCTGACTCAGTAATAGAGTTAATGTGGCTTTAAAAATTCAGATGAGTCCATATGGAGCTTTCTGGCATAATCTGCACAAAGTTAGCGAGTATGCTGATTCACACGCTTACTTTGAAGGCTTACAGTAGAAAAATAATATGGGCTGTATATGAACAGCTTTAGTGTTTAAGAGCTCATTAGGCGCCGCGGAGTCATATATTTTGCATTTAGGAGTTTCCGTAGAAGCAGAGGTAAACTAAAACAGCCAATTTGAACCAATTTTTCTGAAGTCCTACGTTAGATGAAGTTATTATTGTGGTCCATAGTGTATACTAATAAAAATAAATAAATAAATTAAAATCTGCTTTTGTCATTATACCTTACAAGAACAGAGCAAGTGTGTAGGAATTAAAAGCAGTGAGATTTTGCTGTAATGCTTATGTAAGCAGCATCCATCTGGATGCTGCATCCATCTGGTGGAAATGCTGTCCTAATAGCATCACCTAAGCTTACTGCTCCTCAGGGATGTCACTGACAGATTGGATTTCAGTGACATTTTAAGAGCCTGTGTTTGGGAAGTGTTATGATAGAGCAGATATTTGACCACGTTCTTTATTAGTTTTATATACAAGTCTGGTCCATAATTATACTGACACAGAGCGAGTGAGTCACAGCTGACAATACAGTCGCTGTCTGAGATTGAGGTTCACAGTTCTGATGTTTCTGAACCAGGTTAAGGCTGGTTAACTTCTTGTAAGCGTTGATGACTAGCTAGCTGTTTGCTCCATGATGTTTTATAAAAATTATTTGTTTGAATTTGCTGATTGGATAAGCTCACATGTAATAGATTCTACAACTTCAAAG
>CAEGAF010009949.1:0-10206 GCA_903067075.1 Micropoecilia bifurca
GCGACTTGGATGTAACGAGTAACGCGACAGTTTTGTAGAAATGTAGTGAAGTAGAAAGTACAGATACTTACTGTAAAATGCAGTGGAGTAAAAGTAGAAAGTACCCATTATTAAATCTACTTAAGTAAAGTACAGATACACGAAAATTGTACTTAAGTACAGTAACGAAGTACTTCTACTTCGTTACTTCCCACCACTACTGGAGACGAAACAAGAGAATAGAACCAAAGATCTTCCACTGTAGTAGCGTTAGCTGCTGACCTTTTAACATGTTCACACCTCTCAGCTGCTACATGTTTGTGCTGCATGTTTCACACCAAACCAACTTGGAGTTTTATTTCCAGGTTTATTTGGGAATAAAACTAATAAGACGAGAGAAAAAGCTGCTCAATATTAACCTGAAAGTTTAGCTAACCTCTCATGCTTGATAAGGTTTCTATGGGTTTGCAGACTGGATGAAAAAACAGGAAACTGTCTGCTGAGAATATAAGCAAACGTTTGTGAGGTTAACGCCTCTGCCTATAATAGCACAACCACATTTTAATAAATAATAAAACATCATTGCGTTTTCAACATGTCTATGTTGATTAAGATTAAGATTTTTCAAACTAGGTTTTAATCTCTTCTCAACCAAAAAATCTGCAGGGCAGGAATTGAATATATCAATGTTTTGAGTTGATCACTGTGATGTTGTGATTGAAGCAGTGTGGGTACAGCTTCAATCCTGTGAGGTTTGCATTTTTATGTTAACAAATATGAAAATGTGATTAACATGAAACAAATACCTTCCCGTTTAGTCTGATCTACTGTAGTGACCAAACTAGACAGGTGTGACTAGAACAACGCAATGGATCTTAGCTGTGGATGCAGCATTATTTATATAAATTGAGCTTTTGAAATAATTTGTAGAATTTTAGATGTGATGAATGAAAGGTTTATGTAACTGGGAGCGATGAATCGTTCTGCTGGTTTTATCCTTCCAATTTATGATTTAAAAAGCAACAACATGTCAATAAGTTTATTAGTGAAACCAATCAGTGTTTCAGCTTATTGGGATTTTAGACGTCTAACCTCAAAGACTGCTGCATGTTTCTCAGATGTGTGATTTCTTAAAAAGAAAATGCAAAGAAACAACAAAATGCACTATGTTTTGGAAAAACTGCAGACCCATCCATCACCTGTATGTGAGGATTTGGGTTTTCTGTGTCAATTTAATTCCTCTGCCCTTGACTGCTCACAGATGTGTATTGTTTCCCTGATTACCTTCCCTGTGTATTTAACCCCACCTGTTTCTCTTGACCCCCGTCAGATCAGCCGTGTCTATACTGTCATCTGATGTCATTGTCTCAAGTCTTGTTCCCAGTTGCTAACAGCGTCTGAGCTCCTTGCCTCTGCTCACCTGTGCTGCCTGGATTTTTGTACACTTCCTCCATTGAAATCATTCACTCTACAAACCTGGGTCCACAGGGTCTACCTCACCTACAAACCATGACAGTATGGTACATAATATCCCAACATATAAACCAATGAAATGATAGACAGGGAGAGTCTGACTAAACCTAAATAGATGTCAGACAAATTCTGGGCTCTTTGTCTGCTTATTTCAAAACCCTAATAAGTGTTCAAAAACACACGTTCAAAAACAAGCTCCAAAAAGGTGCAACTCCTTATATTTGCAAGTTACTTTAAAAAATAAAACAAAACAAAACAAAAAAACAAGCCCAAAGCCTCTTATAATAATCGGACCTGGAGACAGAAATTCAAAGTAGCTCCTGTTTTTCCACCAACAAAATGCGCATCTCCTTCTTCCCTCCATTGTCTCCATTTCTGTCGCTGCTGATACTGTTGCATAGAAACGGCGGTCACTCCCCAAGATGCGTAGAGGAAATACAGTTAAATTCCAAAATAAGATAGTAACGCGCAGTATCGCAAAGTGATTTTGTTAAGTAAGTGTAATGTGACTACTGGATTTGAAATAACAACGTGTTAGATTACTCGTTACTGAAAACAGTGGTCCGAAGTCAGTAACGCATTACTGACAGCAGGGGTCACAAATATGATTGTCAAGCAAAATTCAACTAATCTGAGGTTAGTGTTGCTGAGGTTGGTGGAGGTGGAAATAGGCAGAGAGATCTATTTTAGTCATCATTCAACTTTTAGTCATCATTCAACTTTTAGTCATCATTCAACTTTTAGTCATCATTCAACTTTAGGCCAACAAAAATATTTTTGTTGATTTAATGTTTCTTTTAAACAAATACATTTATGTTGTTTATGTGAACAGTTCCCAGTCGAGCCACTGTGATCCTGAACCCAAACTGGCCTCTGATATACAAAGGTGAGAGAGTTTTTCTCCAGTGTAAGATCCCAGGAGGAGAAGGAACAAAGTGGACGTATGAATGGAGAACAACCAGGTTAAATCAACGTGAAACATCCAATGAATACATTAATATAGATTCAGCTAATGAGACTCACAGTGGAGGATACAGCTGCAGAGGAACTAATGGGAGTGACTCAACAGCCTGGAGTGATGTTGTCGTATTAACTGTGTGTAAGTTGGTCATAAATCTTTCATATAAAAAACCTTATTGCACATTTTGTAACGTGTTTGATACAAATATGTGATAATTAGTTAAAAGGTCAAGGTTTTTTTCATAATCAATGTTTGTTCTTCAGACAGTCCTGATAAACTTTTTAGTTTGATTCGTTGGATTACCAACCCAGTTCTTCCTTACTGTTACAAAATGACTGATATTTTAACTAAAATATATGTTATAGGTTGAGCACAAATGTTTGTTTCCTCCCAAAGCTTTTAGTTTTACAGGTACAAACTTTTAGTTAAAGGTATATTTTTGACAATTATACAAAGATGGCTAATATAAACAAAAACAGATTTTCTCGTTGAGTCATTTCTGAGGGTTTGAGAAAATGAAATATTTGAAAGTTAGAATTGAATGAATTCCTTCATAAAATGCAGAAGTTAGAGGAATAAGATGTTTTACCAACTGTCTGGAAATAATCTCTGTTCCCTAATTACACTGAGTTTCTGACAATGTGTCGAGATATTTTTCTTTAAACTAAAGCCTTTAGTTAACAATGGATTTTATGTCCAACAGATAAACTGTCTGTGTCTCCATCATGGCTGAGTCCTGGAGCCTCAGTGACTCTGAGCTGTGAGGTTCAACATCCACCTGCAGGAACCAGGTTCTTCTGGTATAAAGCTGTTCCTAAACCATCAAACATCTTCTACAGCTATGAGTTGCTGCCTGGCAGCTCCAATGGGACTGATAACAATTTCTACATAGTTCATGGACTCAATAATACAGCAGGTTATGTGTGTGAAGCAGGAAGTGGAAAACCAGAATACAGGGTTCCAAGTTTTGTCTGGTCAGCAGGTCAGTTTATCTGTGTCTCTTCTGAGTGAGTAAAAAAATGATGATTTTACATTATTTCTACTGAACCATGAACTTTATCCTTAACAGTAATTTAAAGTTGTTGAACTTACTATCAATGTAAAAAAAAGAAATGTCAAAAATTACTTTGGTTTATATTTTCAGATATTGTTTCATTAAAAATGCAAAGCAGCAATGAAACAAAACAAAATGAAAATGTGCAAAGCATAGGTTGAAGGATTTGAAAAATAGTGGATGACTTATGAATGCTGCAGTTTTTTTCTCACTTGAAACAAATTTTTGTTGAAGACATTTTGTTTGATTTATGGGTATGGGATTTATGATTTATTTGTTTGATTTTTGTTTGATTTTGATATTGATATTTGACACTGAAAACAATAAATAAAGTCATAGATGATTTGGAGAATCTGTTTTCAGCTTTATTCTAGATTAAATGTTTCTATATTTATTTTTCAGATCCTGGTCCAGCAGCTTCTCTCTCAGTGAATCCTGACAGAGTTCAACACTTCAGATCTGAATCTGTGTCTCTGAACTGTGAGGGAAACTCTACTGAGTGGAGAATGAGGAAGTTTACAGAAAGAGAAAATCTGTTAGACTCTGCCTGTTACTATAGACGAACAAGGACTGAATATACATGTAACTACAAATACCTGTCTAGTGGAGTTAACTATTGTGAGTCTGTATCAGGAGGGTTCAGCAATGCTGTGAACATCACTGTACAGGGTAGGTTGTGATTTATAAACTTTTTCTTTCAGATTTTTATCTATCATATAGATTTCATATATACAGTGCAGAATGTTTCTTATATCTTCATCATTGTAATTGTAAAACATAATATTTATGAATTAATCATTTTTCACTCCAACAAAAACACAATTTAACTTTTAGAAAAGTAAGAACAATAACATAAAATCAAAGGATGATTTTGATGATTGCATGTAAACATTTTCTTCCAACATATGGATTCTTTATAAAACTGGAGGTTCTGTGTTTTATTTCATGATGGTCAAAATCAGTTGTTTTTAAATACACAAGAACATTTGTGTGCAAGTGATTATTTATAAGTTACTTTTTTAAACATTCAAGTGTAGATAATTTGTCTGATTTATGTAAATGTAAAATATTTTCGTCAAAGACATACAGCTCCATCTTTGAAACTAATTTAATTTTATCTGATGGTTTTACAGACATTAATGATATAATCCTGCTGAGTCCTGTTCATCCTGTGACTGAAGGAGATCCAGCTAATCTGAGATGCAGAAATAAAACACAACTTCTCTCCAATGTGTTTTTCTATTACAATGATAAACTCATCCATAATGACAGCAGAGAGGAGCTGAATATCTCTGCAGTGTCAAAGTCAGATGAAGGTTTCTACAAATGTCAACATTCAGGAAAAGATTCACCAAGGAGCTGGATGTCTGTTAGAGGTCAGGAGGAGGAAAATGTTTGATGGATTTGATTTTTTAAACAATTTTCTAAAGAGAAACGTAAACACTGTCTTTTAGGTATCTTTTCTTTACAAACTAAATTAATATAAATACATCAAAACAAAAGTCGTTCCCTCACAGCTTGTTCTAGTTCCTGATGATACTTATATGCTCCAAATATATTTGGTGAACAATATCGTCCAGGAATGAACCACATCCTGGATGATTGTTATAAAGAGCCAATGATATTTGTTTTTATCTTCATTGCATAAAAATGTTTTCTCATTTTTAATGTTTCTTATTTCCAGTAACTGGGTCCAGTTCTCTCAGCTCTTCATTTTCTTTGATGTTGATCGTTGGACCAGTTGTTGGAGTCGTTCTCTTTATTCTCTTTATTCTCATTATTCTCCTACTGTCATGGTGGCGATGCAGTCGGTCCAAAAGTGAGACTTTTTTCTTCTCATGCTGTTGTGTGATGTGACGTGATACTTAAAAATTAAATGATTTTAATTTATTTGGCTGTTTAACAAAACTGAGGACAAATTCACTATAATGCAACAAGTTAACTTTGTTCTCCTCATCCACAGATTCATGGTGCATCAGGTCAGTAAACTGATATTTACTTTTCTCAACAATCCTTCAGTGAATTTAATTTAGTTTAATTTTTACATAATTTAGGTCAGAGGTCAGCAGTCAGAGCTCCTCCACAAATCAAGGACTCAACCAGACAGAGAGTCAAGTTTACAGCTCTCTGCTTCATGGTCAGTAACTGTTGTTGATTTACAAAGTGTATCTCCTGCTACTCACTGGGGATTTTCAAATCTTTAAATATAAGCTATAGGAAAATAAATTTTCATATTATTACTGTGTAATAAACTTGTAGGGCACCATAAAGCTTCTGTTAGGTTATACTGGTTACAGATTGAATATTAATCGTCTTAAATTTATGCTGTAATTTTAACCTTGACCGTTTCATTATTTTGCAGCTGATACTTCTGAGTATGAAACAATCCAGCCAGCCTCTAACAATAGTAAGCTTTATTTCTTGAAGCCATTTCCACAGCTGTCTGGGTTGAAATGGTTTGAAATTAAACACACAAATCTTTCACTAATAAATGAATCCAAGTACTCAGCTAACGAGCTTTACTGTGTTAGATCTGATTTTTAGACTTGAGCTTTTAATACTGTTAATTTCAGTTTAACTTACCATAATTTCCGCACTATAAGGCGCACCTAAAAACCTTCACTTTCCTCAAAAGTTGACAGTGCGCCTTATAATCCGGTGCGCCTTATATATGGATTAATATTGAGCCACAACAGGTCTAGCAACTGTGGTAAGCAGCCGCTGACTTCATTTTCCCTGCAGAAGAAGCGTGCAGTGCATGCTGGGATAGTTGTCAGAACGCTGGTTTGTTAATAAAGTCTGACTGACCTATCTACCAACCGACCATCTAGAATCAGGTCATCTGCAGGTCATCTAGCACCACATTCTCCAGGAACATGGGGTGCGCAAACAGAGAAGGGAGACCATTGTACGGCCACGACCCGGCTCAGCCGCAGAAGGCTCTCCTCGCTGACCGGAGTCGGACTGTTTTGTCGACATTCACTTTGTTGCAGCTCCATCTAGTGGAAGCATAACATATCTCCAGTCTCTACTGTAGCGTCTATTCTATGCGCCTTATAATGTGGTGTGCCTTATAAATAAAAAATGTTTTAAAATAGGCCGTTCATTGAAGGTGCACCTTATAATCCGGTGCATCTTATAGTGCGGAAAATACGGTAACTATTGCACTGAAGTGCAGTAGTTAAAAAATCAATCAATGGCTCCATCTACATCCAGATCTCATTCATTTCCAGTTTGGTGTTCCTCAGGGTTCTGCTTTGGGAACATTGTAGTTTTTTCTTCTTCCTGTTCCCTTAAGGAAACTTTTCTGTTTTACAGACTATGTCCATCTGTACATTTTATTGGATTAATTTGATCCTTTCTTCACCTTAAATATTCTCTTTTGTTATTTGTGACGATTGACAGGGAGGCCTGTTAACCCAGAGGACGATCACATTTACACAAATGTGAACAACAGAAAACTCAGGTAGGTGAGTTCAGCTGTAGCTCCAGTTAATGTTTTCTCTGAAATGTGACCTCATACCAGCTCGATTACATGCTATTAAAACTCAACATGCTGTTCAGACAATGATTTTTCCTTTTATGATCTACATGCTACAAGTAGAAACCATCAGAATTTGTAAGGTCAGAAAACCAGCTGAGGACCTTTTGAGTTCTAGATAACTGACTTTCATTAGCATTAATAGTTTGTTTTCTCTGTGGATAAATTTTGCTTGTTGATTTCATGAAAAATTATGGTGATTTGTTTTCAACATAACATAGAACTACTCGGCTGATTTCAGTTCATCACAGCTTCTACATCTTCAAACCAAATAAAATCTACTGCAGATGATTGTTGTGCTGTAAAAATACTGAGATCTGGTTTTTATTTTAGAATCCAATGAATGCTAAAAGAGTCATTAGAGTGAGAAGAAAACAAGGTATGTGAACTCTGCATATTCAACGTGACTTTATGTAATTTAACTGTGTATATTAGTTTTTTTTTCTTTGTCTTTGACATATTCTGGGTCAAGGTTTGCTGCTACTTTATAATATAGAGTAAAATATAAAAATATATATTGTCAATCTTTGAAAATGTGCTGTAAAGTTTTAATGGTTTCAAATGTTTTAAAAACCATGATATAAACTGGAACATGTGTTACGTTCTCACACCTTTTCTTTACAGGAATGTGGAGTCCTGCTGAAGTTTATTTTGAAATCAGATCAGGAATGTGTTCAAAAATGCATGTCAGCTTTTTCCTCATTCTCAAATGTTTCTAACATTCTTTAAAAATGCAGCACTTCTCATGTTTATTGTTCTCTGAACAAGAAAATCAATTTCTATGCTTTATGTAAAGATATATTATTAGGACTGTTTATTTTATTTACATCGAGAAAAAATATTTGGATATACAAATATTTTAATATATTTTATTTTTGACCATTTTTAGCTCCATACTTTTTGTTTTACCAGGACACATTTTGTAACTTGTAGATTTCTCCATATATTGTTGTCACATCTCTTCCATTTAATTACAATCTCACTGGATGTATGTTAAAATACAAAACATAAATAAACAACAACTTAAGAACGCCATGACAGTTTGATATTTTCGTTTTGATATAGCTGGTATACATGTAAGGAGTCGTGATGCTAAATAAAACTATCTAAATATGTTTACTGATAATGTTTAATTGATATTTACCCTTATTCTATGCTGAAAGTATTATTGTTTTAAATGAAAAATGTAACTTTTTCTTATACACTCAGGTTTCAAATGATTTTAATGTTTGCTACATTTTAATATTTTCCTTCAACCAAAACTATTTTTTGTGATGATACCAGCAGCTATTAAAAAAAACTTTTTATTATCACTGATTGACTTCTTGAGTGTTTCCATGGTATTTTGATTATTTATCTTTGGTGATGAACTACAAGCCTTTGAAGTTGGAAGGACTCCCTGCCATCACCATAATGTTTTTCTTTCTCCACAAATTCTCTGTGACTGTTTGTAATGTAGGAACAACATAACATGACATAAAGTTCAAAAGGTTGATTTTACACAAAACCCACTGCTTAACTATAAGATGGATCCTGAAGATTGTACTTCAAATAATTAAAAGGGTAGTATTGTGTATAGTCGACCTTTTTTATGTTCTCCTTTTCATGTTATAATGCTATTCCATCATCAAAAACATACCTGGAGTGTTGTCTTTATTTTCTAATGAGAAATCCTTTAATCTCCATGGCAACCATTCAGTTGTGCAAAACAACTCCTCAGAGTTGTAGTTTCCAAGCTTCGGCCTCACAGAGCAGCCCTCACTGACTATTCCCCCATCAGCTCCTTCAGACTAGCCAGCAGCAATTAGCAAACACCTGGTGGAAATGAGCATCTGCTGAGCTCAATATATGAGCTGCTTTTCAGTGAAACGCTGGTAAAAATGTTGATAAAGGGTTAATAGAGGAGCAATGTAATGACTTACTGAAGGCGGAGTTTCACAAAGAACAAGAGTTTTTAAAGAAACAGACACCTAATTTCAAGGCATTTTAAATCATATTTTATATATGCAGAAATTTTTATAAGTGGAGTTATTTTATTGTGATACTATCTGCCAGGAAAACACATAATACTGCCTTTTAAACATGTTCCACCTTTGCTTCATCAGTTCACAAAATGTTCCAATTTAGACTAATTTTGTCATTTTTAGCATCGGGGTGTCACATGAACTACAAGCGACAATTTTAAAACTGGACAGCCGTCATGTGAACTAGGCAACACAGTTAGGATTGGGGAACTTTATCTTTATTCCACCAAAATTTTCCACCGAAGACACATTTATAGTACATTTGTCATGTAGTATGTATGAAAAAAACTTTATTTTCTGAAAACTAAACAAATTATCTTTCAGCATCAAGATTTGGACTGAACCACTGAAATTACAGCAGGTGATATCCAATTCTACAGACTATAAAAGGGACACAGTTGGTTAAATAATAAACACAAACATATTAAAGTCCTGGCACTAGCTTGAATCCTCAACGACTCAAATGAACCTAGATAAATCTCATCTATTTATTTATTCATCTTTGGCAATAAAATCCACCTTGCTTATTTGTTTCACAAGCCTTTTGTCATGCTGTGTTTAGCTGATTTAACCCACATGCAAGGACACCACTGGAGAAGGATGAAAATAATCAAATGTTTATTGCAAAAATACAAACAAAGCAGATGATATTCGGCTCCAGACATGACTGGGGAAGACAATAGGGAGATGGTGAGTTCAGAGTCGTGGGAAATTAGAGATTTTGTTGACGGAAATTTAGCTGACTAACAGGTGATGTGAAATAACCGGCTTTGGAGGGAGAATGTTGGTCCAGGGAGTTTGGTAATATCTGTACCAACAGTAATACAAATATTGATGCATATACGAGGCATTAGTTTATAAAGTCTACGCAAACCTAAATCTACCATTTTAAAAACAAAAAGCAGGAGAAGGATGTAACTTCATAACCTCATTTTCAAGACGAAGCTGAAGTTGGTTTCTATTTCTAGTTTCCAATAGCTAAAGGGCGATTCCACTTAATTTTTCACTACCTCCCGCATGATTAATCGACTGTAGCTCAAAATCTACTATACCTAGACACTTCAAACCTGGACTAGATTATTCTGCTAGCATAGCAGAATATTTAAAACCATGTTTGGGATTTGTGAAAACCTTTTCTGATTTGTGAAACTTCAATAAAGGTCGAAAATCACCA
>CAEGAF010009960.1:0-10890 GCA_903067075.1 Micropoecilia bifurca
TTGTCTACTTAACATCTTTTAATACAAAAACACGGTGGACCGCCTCGGCGCCCTGACCACCGGGCTTAGCACGTTTTCTGGGGGAAACCCTGACCTTCTTAGTAATATTTAGCACAATGTGCAGAAAAAGGGTTTGCTGCACTTGATCAACACACACTGTTACAATGTTTCTGCAACAAAGTTTTGCACACCACATTTTTTATTTTAGTTTTTTTGAATCTTTCTGATTTGTCTGGTTTATCTTGTGGCATTGTAAATGTTTCTGTTCTTAGGTCCAGAACAGAAACATTGTACATGTCTACAATTTTTTCAGTGAAAAATTGTAGATACCATGCTTCAGTGTGGACATTTTGTGTACATTTCTTGCAACAGTTTGTAACTTACTTTTTATTTTTAATTTTTTTTGCATCTTTCTGAATAGTAATATTATGCCTGTTTTGTGTGTTTTAAGTACGCTTTCTGCATTTCTTGTCAGCACTAAACCACTGACATGCTCTGTGTTGTGTGAGTGTGTGTGTTTACCTCAGAGTAGAGTGGCGGGGGGAGATATCTGAACTCTGTGATGTATGTCAGCGCAGATCCTCGGTCCTCTCCCTCCCCATCAGACCTATCACAGCCCTGCAGACAGTTCCGCCTGTGCACCTCTGATATTGTCAGATCGCTGTAGCTTGGTGGAGCTGCAGAAAACAAGAAGGTGTAAGACATCGTTCTGTCCCCAGAAGAGCTGCGGGGCAGAAGACGTGTGTTTAACCCCGTGCGTACCCTCAGGTCTCTGTGGCAGGCCCATCCAGCTGGCTGAGCTGCAGTTGCTGCTGATGCTGGAGGTGCGGGTGGCGCAGGGATGGAGCGGTATGGTGCCGATGACCAGAGGCAACGAGAGCGACAGGTTCAACCCGCCAGGAATGTCCACGTACACCTGGAGGGAAGACATGCTTTCAAGTTAGCAGGAGCCACTTGTATCTTTGTGTTGGGGAATTTCAGCTGCACAAACACACACACGTACACACACACACACAGCAGCTTCACAATCAAAGCAATAGGTCCATGTGAGAAACATAAACACCCCGGGCTTCTAACCCCCTGCTGCCTCAAACATCTTAACCTTGTTATTCACCTTTTCTCCAGAAAAACATCAAACAATGGAGCTCTGAACTGCGCCCTTGTATCACCTTACCCAAAATATTACAACTGAGCCGAAGTTCAAGAAGCCAGAGAAGTAAAAACAAAGGAGAGGTCATCCTGGGGATTAACACTTCAGTAGCCCTCAGCAGTGTTTTATGAGTTCATGCTATCAGAGAGTCGTCAGCTTGGAGATTAGTGAAGGAAATTGGGCTTCTACTGCTATGTGCTTTTAATGTTTTACTAAGTTTGTCTAGTTTATGAGTTACTGACAATCACTGTTTGTTTTTATTCCTCATAAAGACAAGCTAATAAAACACACAGCATGGATGCTCACTTGTTTGTCAGCTGTTGTTGTATTTTGTCTCAGTTTTTTGTAGACTAACAAATTTTCTTATTGTTTTTAACTATCATTACATTCTCAGATATAATAAAGACCTAGGCTACCATTGCTTATCTGCCTTCTGGGTACCACTGGGGGCAGGAGCTGAAAGATTTCAGCTTACTTTTAATCTACGCTTCGAAGTTCCTGTGGTAGTGAGCTGTGCTGAAATGCTAACCTTATCTTTTGTGGTCTATAACCAAATAACACCAAATAATATTTTGATCAGCGTCACCACCGACTAGGACAGTTGATGTTTTTGCCATTTGATACCTTTGAAGTTTCCATTAAGTCGTTATCTCTCTAATTCACCACAGGGGGAGCTGCTGTTCCTAGCTTCCTGCGCCAGTGACTTATAAGGCATAGATGAAAAAATATACACATTGATATATCTTACAGTAACAGTACCTAGTCTTGTGTTATTCAAAACTTAAAAATTATAAGTACGGAAAAATCAAGTTGTTATTTTGATGTTTATGGAAAATGGTAGCAAATTTAGTTTTTAGTGTTTTTAATGAAAGTTTTGTTCACATTTAATTCTGTAATTTAAATTTAGAATTTGAATTGAAAACTTTTTTGTGAGCTTGTGGTTACATTTGATGAATATGCATGATTACCTAATGTGTCTGTAGAAGGAGCAGAAAGAAGCATAAGCTCATTTAATCCCTGGGTTAATGAACGTTACCGGATGGCCTGAGTACTTCACACATCTCATGTACCTCTCAACATGCAACTTCATTCCCATCTTTATTTTCCTAATGCTGAATGTTTATCACCAGACACTGGTGTATAGCAGGAGGGGAAGCAGTTAGCTTGACTCTCCGACAGTCACCCTGTACTCACCATGAGGGTGTACTCCACTCTGATGATGGGACAGTCCAGTATGGAGGGCGACACTGGGGGGATCTTGAGCAGCTTGCCCTCCCAGCTTTGGCTCTTCCCTTGCTGCAGAGGTTCTCCCCGCAGGTTGGACACCAGCTGCTGGATGTGCCTGCCCTTGCCCTTGGCGAAGAAGGTCTGTGTCTGGTACAGTGCCGCTTTGGGCACCACGACACGGGACGAGCAGTTTTCCACCTCGGCAAAGATCTGGATGGACTCACCTGGGAGAGAGGGGAGAAGAGATCAGTCTGTCAGACTGAGAGAGGAAGGGACACAGGTGAAACTTTAGAGGGGAATACTGAGAGGAAGAGGAGCATGAACATAAAGAAGAGGCGCGGCTCACCTGGTGTGTAGCCCTTCCGCTCTATTTTGGCACTGAGGGAGATTGGACCCGACGCACAGAACCAGCAACACAGAGTCTTCTCCTTCGTCCCGGCCTGGGGGGCCTGTTCACACACACATGTACACACAGATCCATCTGATTTAGCCGCAGGCGATACTATTAAAGACGCCGATGAATAAAGCAGCAGCTGCTACCAGCAGGAGGGGCGTGTTGATGTCGATGTGTTCGAACACAATGAACTCCTTCCTGACTTTGACAGGCAGCAGCCAGGGCCGGTGCAGCTCGGCTTTCACCCAGTACCTCACACTGCCGTGCTTCCCTTCAAACGAAGTGGCCAGAGCCCTGCAGGACAGAGGAGAGAGGCGGAGTGAGGCCCAGAAATGTGGGTGGTCCAGTCAACCCCAACCATTCCTTTCCTTCAGGCCAAAGCTTTAATGACTTTCCTGACCCTGCATATTTTCTGAAGAGCTGAAGCTGCTTGAGTCAGAGTTAGTTTTAATTGCTTCATACACGGTTGGTTAGTTAGTTTAGTTCAGGGCTCCAGGCGGAGGTGTGGGGCCCCTTCAGAGGCTCCAACTAGGGCCTCAGATGATCAGCATGACAGTCTCCATATGCAAGTGGCTGATTTTAAAAGGGTCAGTTCTTGCAGGTGGAGCGGCGTGATGAATGAACTCTGAAGTCACTCACATATGAGGCAGGTTGAAGCTGAAGGCGAACTCATGCAGGCCGGCGTGCAGGACAGTCATGCCCTCCTCCTGAGCGTCTTCATCTGGAACACAGGACAAGTGTTTGAATCCCACTGTAATTCATCAGCATCAGTTTCTGACCCAGGACACACAGACCATGGTAACATGTAACAATACATCAACTTTTAGATTGTTTTTCCTCACTTTTAGTCAATATTTAATCACTATTATGTTTAGCATAAATGCCTCACACCTTCTGATTTTAGTTTGGGGTTTTTTTTGCATATTTAATTTTGACCATTTCAAAACCTGTGGAATGAGTAGCACTACTGTAATATTTTTAAACTTGCTACTTGTTAAACTGTTCCCACCACTGTGTTTACATCCTTGCTGGCAAAAACATTTGCATTTGTTTTCTTTTTTAAGAATTTGTAATGACTTTTCTGTTATTGCACATCTGAGATACTGTACTGTATAGTCTGTTGTGTTTTTGAAAGTTCAGATACATGCACATTTGGACATTTTTAAAACCATCGAACTCAATTGCACAATAGTGAGCACAATATTTCTACTCTAATAACTGTCCAGTATTTTCATATCATAATCTTGTATATTATATAATTATTACTACTAAAATAATTACTACTACAAAAATCTTGTTTTTTGTATAAATAAATCATATTTGTATATATACATTACTATGTATTATACTTATAAATGTGTTTGAGTTTTTATAGCTACTGTCTTTGTTCCTGTATTTCAGCCCCTCAGCGCTAACTAAGCTACCAACACGTGTAGCGAAGCAACAGCAGTCAAAGGAAAAGCTTGAGAGGGAGGAACGTCATCGTGACCTTCCTCACTTCCTCATTTCTGGTGTCATCTATCAGTTAGTTTGTGTAAGTTCTCAGTCCGCCGCGCCGCTTCTCGCTTCCTGCCACCTCATCCTGCATCTCTGTAATGTGCGCGCGAGCGCGACGCGAGACACTTCCTCCGTGTGTGTGTGTGTGTGTGTGTGTGTGTGTGTGTGTGTGTGTGTGTGCGAGAGAGAGTTTACTACGCGTGCGCGCGGACCCAGTCACTGGCAGCGCAGCTCAAGCAGGAGTAGACCGGTATGAACCAGACTGAGCAGCTTACTCTAGCTGGAAACTCCGACGAGCGCGTCGCAACTCGGCCTCCTATTGGCCAAGCATACGAGACGAATTAAAAGGAACGAGCGCTGATTGGCTAGTTGGCCGAGGAGAGGAGAGGAGAGGAGAGGAGAGGAGAGGAGAGGAGAGGAGGGGAGAGTAAGGGTGTTGTTACTCTAAAGATGAACTTCAGGTGGATGAACTCACGCGAACATAAACCGTTGTTAATGTCTGCTTTATTTCAGTCAATAAAGTTGTTTGTTTCCGGCCTGTTTTCCTGAGTTTTTCCTTTGTGTTCATCTGAACATCTTTTAAAATGACAGCAGACACTAGAAAACATGACCTTATTTTTTTTAATCAGATTTTTTTGAAAATGTTTTAAATGTTTTAGGAGAATTATTTTAATTATATAAAGTATGCTTATGTATTGCTATCAATTTGAATAAATAAATTACTTTAAATAAGCTAAAAGTGTCGAGACACAATAAGATAAGATAAAATAAGATATTCCTTTATTAATCCTGCAGTGGGGAAATTGACATTTTTACAGCAGTTTAAAGGACAGAGCAGAACCAATATCTATACGCAGTGAAATTAAGTGAACATACTGAAACAGTATTATTTGAAATATAAATAATAAATGAATAAATAAACAAATTCCAATCACTGCACTGCTCTAAAACCCTTTAAATCCATCCTATTGTATTACCATTGTGCATTATAAAAAAATAAATATGGAATAACCTGTTGGTTATTTTCAAGATGGCAGATGGAAAACAACCAAGTGATTTTATATGCAGTTTGATCATATTTTTGTTCAAACTTGTTAAAGAGTAAAAACATCTTGTTTCTGTTTGTGTTTGTTAACAAATGCCAGAATTGAAACTTTTTGTGGGGTTTGCATCAAGTATATTTGAAGTTT
The DNA here is from genome assembly GCA_903067075.1 of Micropoecilia bifurca. Classification (NCBI taxonomy): domain Eukaryota; kingdom Metazoa; phylum Chordata; class Actinopteri; order Cyprinodontiformes; family Poeciliidae; genus Micropoecilia; species Micropoecilia bifurca. The sequence goes on from CAEGAF010009960.1 coordinate 5,459, forward strand.
GAAAAACTGTTGAGGATGAAATAAGATATTGGTATTATTATGCTGTATTGGGCCAGGGTCTGACCCTATGGATGCTCCAGGGTCATTCACATGCTCCACTGCCTGAGTCCAGTCAACCTCTGACCCATGCAGGGTCAGAGGTCAACACATCTCTGTACATGCATACAAGTGCAGCTTGTATTTCCATAAAGGTTTCATCCAACGGTCTATTTTGCATCTTATTTTATTTATCACCAAGGCAACAGAACAACAAGACTGTGAAAAGTGGAGGCAGGCTTACAGGCAGCAGCTGAAGCATAATTCCCTCCACACACACACACACACACACACACACACTCAGACTGAGAGTCAGCCTGGCTCTCCCCTCCCCTCCCCCTGTCTCTGGCAGTTTCTGAACAGGTTTGAACCGCTTCTAACAAAGGGAGTAGCCAGGTCTGTCCTTATCATTGATGTCATCAGTGAAAATCGCCTTTCTGCGTGTGTCTTTTAGCTAAAGTTGGTTTAAAACTCAAGACCTTGACAATCAGACTGTGTGTTTTTGATCGCTTTCATTGTGTATTCGAAGCGTTTGCAACTTTTCAGTTTTCCGCAACTCTCCACAAGGAAGGACGAAGAAGACAAGTCGCGATCAGAAAGTTTACATTGGACAGAATCGACCTAAAAGCCTCCATCGTCCGGCTGCTGCCGGCGGGGAGACGGTTCATGAACACCGAGCAGAGGAGCCGCAGTTCGGGCATCAGCTGTTGCATCAGTACCACTGGGTGATGGACGGCGCCCTCTGCGCTCCGAAAGTTTTCTATGTCAGAAGTTTTCGGTGATCATCGTCATCCTCAGCATCCTCATCATCATCGCTCTTACCTCTGTCCTCTCCGATCAGGGTGTCGCAGTGATGCAGGTAGTCCACCTCCTCCGTGTAGTTCTGGGTGTAAGCGGTACTGGCCCCGGCGTTTCTCGACTCCGTCCACCGGACTTTGGCGAGCCCCCGCGCGGTGATGTCCAGCCTTTTCACCCGCACGTCCCGGGTCACCTCCACCACCACCCGGCCGGACACCAGGTCTCCGCCGGAGAACACCGGCAGGTTGTTCTCGTTCAGGCAGTCGAAGTAGACCGCCAGGGTCTTAACTTTGCCCAGCACCATGATGGAAATGCTCTTAGAAAACCGAGTAAAGAAAAAGGAAAAAATGTAGGAAAATGCGTATAAAAATAGGAGTGTATTGAGAAGTTGTAGCGGGAGCAGCCTGGGGCTGCGGGTCCCAGCACAGAGCCGGGTCTGCTGCAGCTGTCAGGGATGGTTCATCTGGCAGCTCTGCTCCCTCTGCTGCTCTCTCTCTCTCTCTCTCTCTCTCTCTCTCTCTCTCTCTCTGCTCTGACTCAGCCTCTCTGCTGCCCTCTGCAGCGGCTGCGTTCTTAAAGCCTCGGCTCGAAAAACAGAAAAAACAAAAACACAAAACAATAATAATCCCACTGAGCATGTGCGCTCCGACCAACCGGCTGCTGCAGCTGCAGCTGCTGCAGATGCTGCTGCTGCTGCTGCTGATGCTGATGGGCTCAGACTTTTCTAAACAGGCGAATCTGTCTCCACTTGCCTCCGACGAATCTTATGAAACGGTAATTATATAAATATAAAAACATGCTGGAAGAACAAAATGGACAAACCACAACACCAGTGAAAGATGGTGGAGCATGTTGGCCCTCAGAGCTGGAGGGGGAAACTGGAGTTTGGAAAAAGTTTTTATCATCATTATTATTATTATTATTATTATTATTATTATTATTATTATTATTATTATTATTATTATTATTATTATTATTATTGATTATCAGCAAAAAGATCCGAATCCTGCATTAAAATGAACTTTTTCAGATGTTTGTTTTCTCATTGTATAACTTTGTAACAAATGTCTATCGGACTACAAATTACATGAAATGCCAGTTTCATTTCCGGTTTCAATTATTGAATACACTAATTAAAAACAAACGTTTCAATTTAATAAATAAAATAATAAAACTTATTATATTAAAATGTAGTTTTATTTTTAGTTAAACAAAAACGTTTATTTTGCTCAATAAAAACTTTGTAGGTTTGTGGTTTTATTTAAATATAGAGAATTTTCAACATATCTCAGGTGAGGGAGGCACTTAATGTTAATAAATAATAGTTTCAACCACATGGTGTTACTGCTGTTAACCCCTCTTTCTTATAAAAGTGAATCTCATTTAATTAAAATATGATGCAAAAATAAAAAAACAATAGCTTACAGTAAAACTGGTTGCAGTGCTGCAACAAAAAAGTATCAACTTCATTACAGATTGTTTCTGTTTTTGACTTTGCAAAGTATCACACTGATACAATCAGTGTGATATAATAACATAAACACAAATAAGCTGTTTTATAAAATAATACATTCGCCTACTAAGTTTTAAAAAGTTATTTAAACAATATTATCCATATGTGAAAATGTATAAAACCTGATATTTTTCTTGATTCAGTGAGTCTTTTACATCTGTGGAGTTTTGGACAAGTCTGCTGTGAATTATTCAAATTTAATTGAATTGTTAGCGTATTTTAGTTCAAAACTTTTCAAATGGGATTAGAATCTCCAGAAAACCGTCAATAACTTTGTTTCTCATCTGTTTTTAAATGAGCTTAATTTGGGGCATGATGAGTTACTTTTTAAGATCTTTCAGCTCTTCATGTTTACTTCGTGAAGGTTTAGATCTAAGGTGAGATTTTTCATCTCATCTCATATTACAGTAGATTTTCCTGCGGTTCAGCAGCTGTTATGCTTTCTTATGGATTTGTGTTACAGTAATTTAGAAGCTATCAGCAGGAAGGAAGAACTTCATATCTTTATGAGCTGCTTTAGTCAATTCATCTCCTGACCACTGTGACTGAATCACTGCACTGATCAATCCTGGTCAGGTTCATGCCCTCAGTCCAAACACAGACACTCATTTCAGATAGACTGAGATAATCTGCGCCTGAGGAGGAATCGACTTGGCCGAAGATGAGGAAACAGGATGATTGTTAACTTTATTTACGCCTTCTGTAAGCTCAGAGATACGGGGAAAACTCTCCATCAGGAAAATGAGCTGCTTGTGTAACTCTGACTGCAAGAGTTACACAATTATCAGACACAACTACTTATTAAATAAATATGAAATCAGGACAAAAATAAGGACACATTTACTGCTTCCATAAGGCTTATGGTTGAAAGATGTTCATAGTTGTAGAGCTCATCAACCATTTTTAAACAATTTGAGACCCATCATATTGAGAAAAAGATTCTTTCCACCATTAGGAAAGATCTGAGTCTTTCAAAGATCTCATGACTGGATGGGCCAGGAAATGGGCCATGATGAGAAACAGCACAATGTTCACTGTAAAAGACTCAACAACTATTGCTTGGCTTAAGTTTCACATGTTTGAATCTGACTAGTCTGCAAAAGATTGTTGAAGAAAGACTTTGTGATAACTGAGACTAAGGTAGAGATGTTTGAAATGTGCACAGTGACACATTTAGAGAAAGCAAAGCAACTTATTAGCACAAATATTTTACGTCAGCTTTATGTGAGCACAGTGGTGGAAAATTGATGATTTGTATGTTTTACAGCCACAAGAACAGACCAGAATGCAGTGATTGACAAACTCCATTGTATAATTAATGAATCCATTCATTAATTTATTCCATCCATCCATCCATCCACACATACATGCATAGTCTTTTGCTTTTCTGGAGACCCAGACTTCCCTCTCCCCAACCACATGCCCCAGCTCCTCTGGGGGAATCCCAAGGAGTTCCCAGTACAGCCAGGAAACTGACATAATGAGGACATTAAGAAAGATCAGAGAAATGAATGTCAGTGAATCTTTTTGGTCTAAATGTGAGTGGATCAATATGAATCCACAGAAATTTGACGTTACTACAACCAAAGGTTCTACAAGATGCTGAACAATCAGGTGTACTTACTTTACTTTTCCATAAAAACTAAATTATTTTTGGCTTCTCTACGCAATGGAAGTATGGCACCAGTTGTTGCACACTTCAGTTCAGATGTAGATGATTTTAGAACCTGATCTGATAATATGACAAACAGAGTTAACCTTTCCCCATGACTGTTAAGCAAGGTAAAACAATAACTCTATCACCATCAGGGTGTTTATAACCAAATGATTCTTCACTATGATCAGTCAGGCTTAATCACCAAACTAACCGACCAACAAAGGACACAGCAGTAGACAGAGGGACGTCAAAATAACATCTGAACGAATGAAAATAAAGAGAGAAAACAGCATGTCCAAGGTTGGGCCTGGAGTTTGGAGAGTATCTAACTCCGCTCACTTCCAGCGGCCTTTCTGCTGTCCGTGTTGGTCGCTGATAAGTGAGCGCTCTGGAATGACATTTCCCGTCTGCACTATGGCCTAGCCAAAGTCACTGCTGCAGAAGTGCAACTGGCAGCTGCAGAGCAGTTCCCTTTGCATTGTGAACAGATTTGTACCGAGGTGAAACGTTTTTTTTACCAACATGTTCTGATCATCTAAAGGGAACAAAAGTTCCAACCAGAGGAACAGTTTAAACCAGAAAAAACACTTAGACTCAGACATTTACTTTAGATGAATTACATCACAAAATCTCCATAAAGTCTTTATTGACCTGCTTTACTGTAGTTTGAAATGATGTAGAAATCAATGTTAGAAAGAAATAGATAAATAAAGAGTACAGCATCAGATCGCTCTGATGCTGTATAGCAACATTTCAAGTGTTCAGCAGTTTGACACCAGCTGTTGATTTTCTTTCTCATGATATTTTGTGTATTTTCTCTGGGGGACAGATGTGAACGGTAGACAGGCTGATCAGGAACATTCCCTGCAGTAAGCTGGTCAATCAGTCCTGACTTTCTAAAATATGCAGGTCATGGGTAGTTTAACAGCGTGTTGATGGAAGGGGTCAAAGGGACGGATGACTGGGTGTGAGGATGGTATCTGGGTATTCTATTGGACCTCAGTGCAGCTTTCGACACGGTTGACCAGGACATTTTACTGAATCGACTGGAGAGTTGGATCGGACTCTCAGGTCCAGCACTCCACTGGTTTGAATCTTGCATAAAGAACAGGGATTTCTTTGTTTCAATTGGAAACTTCTCATCATAGAGGTCAAAGGTCACATGTGGGGAACCCCAAGGTTCAATCCTAGGACTCCTTCTTTTCAATATTTATATGCTCCCACTGGCTCAGGTTATAACAGGAAATAGGAATAGCTACCACAATTATGCGGATGATACACAGATCTACATCACGATGTCACCAGGTGACTCTGAACCATCCAATCACTGAATAGATGCTTAGAACAGATAAATGTGTGGATGTGCCAAAACTTTCTCCAGATGAACAGAAAGGAAACTGAAGCTATTATCTTTGGACCTAAAGAGGA
>CAEGAF010009961.1:0-16636 GCA_903067075.1 Micropoecilia bifurca
AGTCTGTGTCCAACCAGAGCAGGTATTGTGTAGTTGGTGCTTTTAATCAGTTTTCAGTTAAATTAATTTAATCCAACTTTATAACAGTCACAAAATGTCACCAAAATCACTCTGTCCCTTTCAGAAAATCGCAAAAGTGTATCGAATTGTATCGTTTGCTCAATATCGCAGTATATATCGTATAGTGGGCAGAATATCGTGTATCGTATCCTGAGGTTATTGTATCACTACAGCCCTTCACAGAAGTGCCTCCATTTGACTCAAATTTCAAGTCCAGTGGTGTTTTTCCTCTGATTTCTCCCTCCACCACAGTCTCTCCACCCTTCAGCCTCTAAACTCTCCTGACACACAAGGAGCAGCTTGAACAAGCTGCTCATGCAGTTGGTAAATCAAGCCGCCTCCCCGGACCTCTGCATGGCCTGTGGGGAAGCCCTGCAGCTACAGTCCTAATAGTCTGCATTTAGAGGCAGATATGCCCCCTGCTCTCACCAGTCATGGAGGAGGGATGGATCCAGTGGATGGGCATCTGCTGGCAAATCTCCCAGATCTTGGAGTGGAGCAGGAAGTCCGGGTTAACGACGGGCTCCTCGGCAGGAACCCAGACTCGGGAGTCCTCCACCTGCACATCCTCGGCCTCCTCGACCTGCCGGACGGCGGCGCACACAACAACACTCGCGTTACACAAACACATTAAAAAGCATGTGGGCTCCCGCTGAAAACACCTCGCTGTCCTGCATTTGCACTCTTCTCCCTGGAGCTGCTCCAGCCTCGTAGCTCCATCTATCACCTCTGTGTCTTCGGAGAGCAGAGCAACCTCCTGACTCCTGACACCCGCTGCCCTGCCGCGGCTCTCGCCCGCCTCTGGCTCGCTGCTTTCTAATATACATCATTGAAATTCACAGACGCCCATGATTTGACTTTTAGATGACTTTCGAAGTGGTCTTCATTACTGGGAGAGTGGTTGCAATGTCGCGAAATGTGACAGACACAATAAAGTCTTGCCTTCTCCCTCCACCCAACGCCATCAGACGGCTTAATTTGTTGATACTGTAGTTCATGAGCTGTAAAGTAAACTATTATTGCTTAATGATAGGGACTGCATGTCAGTGTTGTCTAATAGAGACATATGACGGGGATTTAACAGTGCAGATATTTATTTTCTTCATGTATATGTAAATACTCACGCAAACAAACCTCTCTCCTCCCGTTCCCTTGTTAATTAGCCGCCCAGAACAGAGAAACAGTTCACTTGACGAATGTTTTTACAAGGTGATTTTCTTCCAGTCTGCAGCTTAATTGCACATTAGTTAAGCTTGATGATGTAGAATCCTGGGGCAATAGCAGGAGTGGGAATCATTCATAGCGGGTCCTGCCCCCCCCTCCCTTATCTCAGCCCCTGTCACTCCCACTTGAGTCACAATTTCACCCCATTTGCTGCTTTTTGTTTATCAGTAGTGGCAACTGCCCCCAGAAAGCTCAGTTTAAAGGAGGCGCATTTCACAAGATTCACATTTTGCCTGTTTTTGTACTTCCGTTTGGATTTCTACTGCTTCAACAAACAAAACAAGCACTTAACAAAAAGAAGAAGAAAAAAAAACACCAGACACTAAATAATTATGTTTTTTAGTGTCTGGAAAAAGACCTGTTCCTAAAACCTTCTGAATGTAACCAATCAGCAGGCACTGCCCCGCCCGTTACCTAGCAACCCCAGGGAATTCCAGCCCGTTACCTAGCAACCCCAGGGAATTCCAGCCCGTTACCTAGCAACCCAAGCTGAGTTCTAGTTCTGAGTTCAAGTGTTGCGGTTTTGACTTGTCAAAGTACGATTCCTACCACCAGCTAGTTTGAGCGTCTGCTAGTAGAGATACTTCAAGGGAAGGTCTTTTTTTAAATTTATTTTTACATTTCGTATGTCATTGTAATTGATTTCAAGAGAATAAAAAGAAATAAAGATAAAAATGGTTTAAAAACACTATTTTGGACCGCTACTGAAAAAAAAACAAACAAAAAAATCAAATATTTGTATGTGCCAGTGAACAACAATCAAATGTAATAAATTAGTGTTTCACATCAACATGTTATATAGTCTATAATCAACTAACACCTTTAGTTAATGTCATAAAAATGTGATTATTATAAGAATAAAAGGTCGATGATGATGGTGTCATTACCACCAGAGGGTGTAATGACAGTAGCTTACAGTCCCATGGGACCAACACAGTTATAATTCATGGATTAAATAAAGGCAATTGTTATTCCTGAAACATTGTTTTGGCCTCTCACAAGGAGTATTTTAATTAACATAAATAAATATGCTACACTTTATTGAGGTACATTTTAAACATAACCCAGCAGTATTTCTTCAGTCTGAACCTAAACGAGCCAACGGTTCGCTTCGTCTCGGATTTAAAGAGACAGAAGCCCCTAACACAACTCATTCTTAAAGGAACCATAGGCAGAACTGATTTAAGAATGATTTTGAGCAGGTTTTGTATAGGCCATTGACCCATCCTAACCTGTTCAGGGAATCATAATAAGTCACCTTTAAGCCAATTCTGCTCTGTCAGAGGTCATGTTGGGTCAAGAGGTGTTCACCCTTTTCTTACACACTCTCCTCCTCTTTTAATCACCAAGCAGACCAGTAATAACTGGGAGGACTGGCGTGAGCCGCAGGGTGATGGTGGTAAGACAGCAGAGGTGCTGCTCCGGCGCCGTGCTGCAGAAATTACAATCAAACACAAACAGCACTTTCTAATTGGACCTCTTAACCGCTGGAGCCAAGTGAGTCTTCACTGGGAAGTAAATGGAGGTCAGGACACGGGGCTCACAACAAGACTTTGACTTCACAGTTGAGAAACGACTCCAATAAGTTGGAGGAGGGAGAGAGAGAGAGAGAAACCCGGGGGGAAGTGGTAAAGGTCACTATTTTAGCATGGGGCATGGATTTCTAAATGCCAGTTGACAAGGACAAAGACAACATGATTACACACGGCCAGTTTGTACACACTTCTGAAAGGCTTTTTCCATTTTCTATTGACAAATGATATATTATTAAGACACAAGCAACTTTTTATCATGTATTGGACCTTGGAAACGATGGTAATTTGTTTTGCAGCCGCCTGCTCCTGGAGCATGTATGGCCTTCGCCTACAGTGCACAACTTAATTATAAACCAGTTGTGCTGTAGTTAACAGATTTACCTTCTCCTGCCACCGTGTCCCAAGGGGGGAGAAGCCTGTCGACGTGACACAGTGTTTAAGCGCCGCTGTTTGCCAGAGATCAACAAAGATTTTCTCACCAGACCCAAGAGCTTCACATGCCAAACGCAGCCGAGGTTTTTTATCTGGTTAGCTGGTGAGTGAATTTCCCAGACAAATTCGACTAAGAAAGTGATGCATGTGAAACATCTGATTGCTGTTTTTCATCGTCTGATCCACACACTGTAAAACGTTTGAGCCGCATTTAGTTGTGTCTACTGTCTTCTACTCTGTAAGGCAAATACATTTATCCAGTTGAGTTTGTGAAAGATAAACTTGTGTTAACATTTTACAATGTTTGTCAAGAGTTGAATAAACTTGAGTCTTTAGCTAAACACCTTAAAAAAACTGAAAGAAGACAAAGACAGGAGTGGGAGCTATTTCCCAGAATGCTTAGCGGCATGTGAGATTGAAGTGCGTTACGTTGATCTGACTCTTGTGTTTTATTAGGGCAAATGTTTATTTTAATATGCTATAAATGTTTCTGAACTGAATTCATTGCGATGTTTAATAAAATATATGATCAGATCAGAAATTTTGGTCATGTAGTTAGAAACAAGCATTTAAATTATTCTAAATAATTATTTTAACTTCATATTGTGAGTGAAACTAATAAAGAAATGTAAGGGCAGTTTTTCTACAATGTGAAATAATTATTTGGTTTAAATTGCAGAATTGAGTTAAAATTCAATTCAAGATTAATTAACTTACAATGATTAGACAACATGTCTCTTGTTGTTAAACAGATACACTCTACCAGCAGGTTATTACCTATTTGCATTTTTTTTTGTGCGATTACACTTTTCTTTTCAAGATGTTATTTGATACATGTCTATTAACATCTGGATGAAAAATGTTTCCCAATTTCTTTGTTTTCATTACAAACGTGCACAAATCTTTGTTGATATCCTGCTGGAAACCATTTTGCAACGATGTTGTTTCCATTAAATAAGGAATAAAATAAGGCATCAGATATCAGCAGCGACGGATGTAAACCGATAAAATATATTCATAATTCAGCCATGGTGTAACGCTCAGACTCTGCCTTCTCTGTTAAGCAAATTCATTTTCATAATTTCAATTTGTGACATTTTATGGTCAATGAAGACACAGATAATGTTATACAAGCATAAAAATTGGATTCAGATTATAAAACAAAGTTTTTAAAGACTGTTTTATTAACAATATACTGGATTTTAATACCAGCCAAAAGTGATTAAAGTGATTGAATATGAATGTTGGTTAAAATAAATTAAAATTACATTTACACCTTTCCATGAACTTTAAATAGCACATTTCAATAAAACAGCAGTTCAAAGTGTCTTATACCTTAAAAACACAAATCAGTAGCCAAATCATCAAAATCATTAAGCAAATATACACCAGATATATTTATCAAATATAAACTTAATATTTTATAGCGTAGTCGCTTGGTTGCAACTTCAAATTCATGTTGTGATTAGTGTTAGTGGAAACCTGTCTGGCCATTTTATCTGGACTCCAAAGCAGGAAAACTAAAAACAAAAACCAGCCAGGGTCAGAGAAAAGTCTGGAGAGAAATTATGTTGCGTCTCAGTTGAAGCCCACCTCAAACCTGCCTCTCTTTTTCTAACCACTTCACTTTTTTAGCCTGTTTCTTTGAGCTACAGCTTCAGAAACAGTTTGCAGTAGTTTTAAACGTACCGTGTTCAGTGTGAGACAAATTACGCTGTTTTTTGAAAATCAGGCATTTTATCTACTGGTTGTAATCTAGAGAAAAGAGCCATAAGTTTGAGACTCTTTTTTTCTAACTGTGTGCAGCAAAGCTAATTTAAATGAGCCTGATGCAGAGAGAAGCCATATGCTTGGCGGCAAAGCATAAGGTACCAGTCTGTGTTTATGAGGGCTTTTTAACTCACATTGACAAAATCTCTTGTCTGTTATTGTTTTGTGGGACAAAAGCTACAGGATCTCTGAGTGCAGAGATCCCCGAACGGCAGATCATGATCTCAATCTGGAGCCGAGTGATTAGTAATAACAGCGAATCTCCACAGATTTACTAGACTTCATAATAATTCAGCAGGAGCCGGTGGGTTTGGTGTTTCTGGAGTCAGACGGCGGAGAAGAAGAGACCTGGAGAACCAGTGTGGGTTAGAGAAGAAACGCTGCCTGGCTGCCTCCAAGCACAAGACCCCAGAGGTGACAGGAAGGTTTTTTTAGGCTGTGCAGACGCACAGCTGCTCTCTCCTCCTTTAGAGAGTTAAAACCTCTGCTTCATATTTTCAGAGATTGCAAAGAGGATTAAATTTTGTATTGAGTAGTGTTCATATAAAGTTATATTAGGAATAATTATATCCTGCACCTACAGACAGAAAAAGTAGATTTCTATGGTGAAGTTATTTACCATAGAAATACTAGTAAATACTTTATTGATGACTATTATAAATGGGATGTATGTAACTTTTATTTAAAAAACACTTGTTTTTACATATGTGTTAAAACTGTCGCTATGCTGTGACATAATCTGTGAAGAAAATCTCCTCTGCCTTCTCCTAGTGCAACTAGACAGAACCAATAAGAGCCAGGAGGAGGAGCTTAGTGCTGTCAATCACAGTCTTCTGTGGCGCTGCTCATTCTCCCTCTCCATCTTCCTCTTGGTCCTCTTAGCATAGGCTGTTGTGAATGCTAGGCTAGTTAGCATGGCATCCTCCTTAGCACATTTAGCAGCAAGTACATGAGATTGATTGACAGCGGTAAGACCCGCCTTCAGGCTCTGATTTTTGGTTGTTTTCGCTACATTTCTTTAAACGGTCATAGCAGCTCAGAGGAGGTGGAGGAGATAGATCTTTTTTCAGATTATCTAAAACAAACTGTCACAACATGGTGACAATTTTAACAAATATGTAAAGAAAAAATAATTACAAGAACCTCAGCTGACCAAAGTACTTCACAACAATCACATCACAGGCTGATAAATGATTAAGCAAAAAATAAATAAATACAATTAAATTAAGTTTGCTAAAAATAATAATAAAAAAAGACAAATATAAAATCGGTAGAAAATACCAAAGAAATAATACTTAGTTTCAGTTGCAGCAATTTCTCAAGAACTCTAATCAATTAAGTACTAATAACCTTTAAAAAACAGTTAAGGCGAATGAGGTAATTTTCAGTCATTCTTTTCTCTTTTCTTTTCAAAATTGTAAAATATACTACATATAAACTCTTTAAAGTTGGTGTGACTTGACCAATAAAATGTTGTATTTCCACTCTGAACACACTTCTCAAAACAAAATTATAACACAATCATTGCAAATAAATCTCATGTTTTAAGGAGTGTCAACCAAATGAAGATTAAAACTGAATCTAGATTAAATTTTCCCTCCAGTTTTACGTTTTCTGTGTTTTTGCAGCAGAGACGTCAGATTGTCCCCCAGACGTTTCACCGACTTCATGTAGAATATTCAGAGACCATCCACACCGCAGGACTGTGATGTATTTACATCCTCTGCAGTGTTTCTGTTTCTTTGCACACCGTTTTCTCTGTTTGCAGCTGTTGTCTGAGTGGGAGGTTTGGGGTCGCTGGCTGAGCGCTGGCCATCCATATTAAGAACCTGCTTAATGGACCAGGCAACATCTACTGACAACGTTAAAGACTGTGAGGGAGGGAGCTGCTGGTTTCTGACTCACACCGGGGGGAACTGGGCTGAAGCTCAGGGATTTTACTCCCTCAGACATTTCATTGAGAAGCAAAATTGAAAAGCGGAGAAAAAAAACCTGGCGAACAATTCGTATTTGTCACCTGGTTCCCCCTCCGCATGGGCTGTTTCCTTATCAGCGACTTGCAGTTTTTCCTACAGTTTTCTCTTTTGTTTTCCCCATCAGCTCCTAAGCCTGCTGCTGTTCCTCTGAGCCCCTTTTTTCTTGAAAGCCTGTGGTGGGGTTAAGCTGAGAACCATTACTGCTTAGGTTTAACCCCTGTGTGCTTCAGCACTTGAGGAGGAACTTGTCGTGTTGATCCCTTACAGGGTCACATGTGGGTGTTTGCTCATGGAGGACAGATTAGAGGGGGGCGCTGTGAGTGTGAGGACAGATTTGGGTCAACGTTTATTACCTAAACATGTCCTACCCCCCTATTGACTTTGTTTCAGTGCTGTAACTACGTATTGCAACCTTTAAATTTAATTGATTTCTGATTTTGATACAGTAAATAGTAAATATTAACAATGGGAAGTGAAAAACATATAAAGTTATCATAAATATGTGCATGATTTTAACAGAGCAGAATGCTAAGGTTAGCATCTTAATTCCACATTTCAGAAGACCTGCACCCATTATATCAATTAAGTGACTTTAGCTTTAGCAACAGCAGTTGCGTTTTCATTGACCATATAAGTTCACAATTTAACATTTTGACATTAAGAAATTAGCTTAATGGAAACACGGTAATTTTGAAATAAAAATCTTGTTTTTTCTAATTTTATCAGAACAAGAATCCAGAGAAACCCCTGGTTTATAAATTACACACGATGTATTCTTATTAAACATGGAGAACCAATATGTAGTTTTACACTGTTAGTTTTTTCTTTCTTTTGGTTTGCTGTCTTGTTGTATTTCCAACGCTGGTCTTTGTTTGTGAGACATGCAGCCATGTGGGACGTTAGAGAGGCGTTTCTGGGCGGAGCTTGGTGAGGTCCATCTCCTCCATGTCCTGGTTATTGTATTGATTTTAGCGCCATCCTATCTATTCATAAACTCCATCTCACATTGACATTTAGTCATTTTCAGTAAATTAACATATATTTTCTGACAAGTTTAATACATTAAAAGCACAAAAGTTGTTGATATAATTTAACATTTCATGATAAAATGTTCGTTTGACAGAGGGATTCTTATTGTTTAAGCAAGTTTTAATTTAGTTTGAATCGAGCGCAACATGGTGAATATTTTGGATTTAAGAGTTTATTTCCTTACTCAACGAGAATCAATACGGAGTTGAATCGAAAAGTCAGATCAATAATGGGATCAGTATTGATGACTTCTTATCAATTGGCATAAACCATGAAGAGGAAGAGAGGAAGTAGTTGGGGTGAATTTTGAACGGCTTATCGCATGAACAAACTTATTCACGTATGAATTTAATTGTGCTTTTTTTTTTTTATTTAACCAAAATTGCGTTTTTTTTGACAAAGTTTTGTCAACCTCAACAACCCCATGCGTCACTGCATTTGACTTTCAGTCAAAACCCACAAAAGAAATCCCCAAACAGGTGTGCATGTTAGCACAGAGTGATGTCAGGTAGTTCCTCAAACTCAGCACATCTGGCAAACTAACAAGCATCTTGCAGACGAGGCGCGATAAACGCTGGAAACACCATGTGGCTGGAAAGCGACACAAATGTCTCTTGTGGAATCGGTGGAGTAGGTTCAGGACTGCAATTAGATGAAACCAAAAACAACCTGGAAATGTGACACTGCTTTCATTTAAGCTCCATTTGAGACAAATCTCTTTTGTGCATCAGGGTTTTATAATTCTGACGTTACATCGTTCAAAATGTAACAGGTGTTGATTTCAAAAATGTGGAATATGTAAATAAAAAGAAGGTAGTTTAGATAACATTTTACTTGAATGGGTGTGCATCCATATATTTGAATGGGTGTTACCATTGTGTGACATAACACCTGTCATAAACCTGAAGGAGTCTTTGTAAATGTTTATAAATGTTGTAATGAAGTGTCATTTGGTAAATAATGACACTTTTAAAGCAAAGTTCACTTTTTTATTGCAACTTTTAATGTAACTTTGCTTTAAAAGTGTCATTATTTATAGAAAAATACAAAGTTGACTTATTTAATGCACTTCTAATCAACCTTTAATGCAAAGTTGTTTTAAACTGTGATTATTTACCAAAGATACTTCATGAACGAAGACTTCTTTATGTTTATGACGGTTTCTATGCCAGTCTTTAGCCCCTTCAAATAAAGCGTTACCATTGTGTATGGTTAGATTGTTCCTGAAATATAATAGATACATTTGTGATAAAAAACGTCAGATTCGTAAGAGTTAAGGCAACACTTGACGACATAATCAGGAATCCCTCTTGGCTCTTTAAAAGCAAGGTTGCACCAGTGAGAGCAAATTACAGTAAAACGTGACTTAAATAGCCCTTTGAACCATTATTTTTATTAAACGTAAGCGTGTCCGTCAATACTGGTATGAGCCCAAGTCACTTTGCTGTCCTTTCATGCTTCACTCTGGAGCTGCAAATTGAGCCAATTAGGCTTTCCGGTACACAAAAGAAGACAGAGATGGCACAGACATATGGTGCTGCCTGGGCAATTAGTATCTGTAAACGTAGATCAGACAATCTGAAGATGAGAGGAACAAAACAACTCTGCTTTTTGGTGTAACAGCTTGTGTTCTTAAAGTTTAAAAACTAAAGCTGGACTGACAATTGGCTTTTTTTTTAAAGATAAAGCGGTGAGAGGGGAGCGTCAGATATTTGCCAGCCACTTCTTCTTAGCTGAAATCTGAAATGTAAATGAGAGCATGCTTGGAGTTGAGACGTTTGAGGAAAGGATTTTCTCTTTCAACGCTCGGCCCACTCGCCGAATTTCACTGTGACGCTGAAAAATGGGAATTTTGATTGACTGAATTTTTTCCCACTCCTTGTTCTGAAGTTCACATTCGACTTTAAGAAGCCCGATAACTAAAATGAATCACCCTAAACTTGGAGAAGGGGAACCTTGTGAATTTTACAAAGAAAGGCCTTGCTTAAAAATACAATTTTAATGGTTTACCTCTCGCACAGGCCTCTGCAGCAACCCTTCCCCCTTTAGGCTATTTGGGTAAAGTCTTTGGAGGAGATGATTAAAAATTAATGTTGGCTGGAGATTGACAGCAAGCACCATTTGATGTGAGCCACAAAGAGGCAGAGGGTTTGTGGTTGGCTGTCTGGCAGTTTCACAGACACCACAAACCCCAGCTTATTCCTCAGTGAGAGGAGAGACAGGATGAGATGGACAGAGCTCTGGTTATCTTCTGACAATATGCCTGCAGAACGGCGTAGAGGAAGAGCGTAGAGGAAGCCGTACTGTACCGTCCTGTCCCCGCCGCCAGCCTCCGCCTCGGCCACTGTGGGTAGTTTCTTCGTTTGGGTCTTGATGTAGCACCTCTGATGTTCGGCAAACCGTATCCCAGTGATCCCCTTTTTGAAAAGGAAAGAGAAATGAAGAGGCACTCAGAAATTCAGATATATGTATCATTCATCGGGCCGTCTGTGATGTGGCTGTGCCGTAAGAAGCGGGGCGTTCGTTTTAAAACGCCGCTTTTTACTGGTAGCCAAAGTTGTTAAAGTTAAACCTAATGAGTGAGAAGAGGTGTGTTTTGAACTCCTGCTGCTGATATAAAATTGATGGCTGCCTGGACCTTCACAACGCTCCGCTCGCTTCAAAGCTGGATGAAGCCAAAGGAAAAAGGCAGGGGCTGCATAATGCGCCGTGGCAGGATGCGTCGCACGGGAGAGCCAGGAGACATTGTTGAGAACGAAGTGCTTTCTACAGAGAGGCCCCATTGAATTAGCCAGTCATAGGTCCCTGTCACTCTCTTAATCTGCTCAGTGGACTGTGGTGATGCTCTCTTCAGCTCCAGTGATGATGCTGCACCGCGGCGCCGTTCAGTCTGACACACACGGCCTCAAAAGGCTGAGAAGATCTGTTGATTTTTCCCCTCACAGCTATTCTGTGTTAATCTAAGATATTCAGCCAGAATAAGGCTTGAAAGACTTTCCATTTCTCATTTTAATTTTCCTCCTCTTCTCTCTCTTTCTTTTTTTCCGCACAGCTTCCTGTATTAGAATAGACGCCTCGATCTACATCTGAGACTGAAGCTTTAAAATTGTATGAAGTGAAATTTGCATGAACCAGAGCACAATAATGGACGTGGTTCAATCTAAATTTAATTACAGTAACACGTACCGCTGTTATGGCGTCTCTTATGAATCTGTTAACTTGACCATGTGGTTATAATTTCACTTTTTTGTAAATTTCTGCAGCACCGTCACTCTGGAAACTAGACAGAAGAGACGCAGAACAAAGTGATGGCTGCCATAATCTAGTGCTATAGATTTTTATCTCTGCGGGAAACGGGATGGGCAATAATGGTCTGGATCAGGAGAGCATGATGTTTATGCCGGGCTTCATTGTGATGAGTCTTTGTTTAATTTGGGTCGGCTGTGTTGGTGAGAAGGAAAGAGGGCAAAGCCGCGATGAGATACAGTGATTACCGGGCCTGGTCAAGCAGAAAATGAAGAAAGACACATTAACACAGGGAATAGGAATGGAAAAGTGATTTCATTTTAATAGACGCTGCTGAAATATTTGCATGTGCTCCAAGTCTCTGATAACATGCTGCTGCCTGTCGAGACATCCGGCTCAGTCGCAGCTCAAGTTGTGTGAGTTTCCTGGAAAGACATCCAAACTGTAAAAACTCTAAACTGAATTAATAAAAAAGATGCAGAACTTTAAAATCCAACCTTTAACTTGAGTAAATTTATTTAGGAGTGTAAAAATTCCTCAGTTAAGAAATGACTGTTCAAAATTACTAATCAAAATCACCAATTGGGTTTCCAAGATGAGAAAACTTTGATTAATCAGTAATCCATTAATTTTTCTTTCCTTTGGGTATTGATACAACTAAATGCAAAGTTCAGTTTCCCTGAGCTTCTGGCCGTTTGGCTGGACAAGCAGCCATTTTGTTTCTATTGTCCTTCACACACATGATGAAGAATCTACAGGACTCATTGTTGCAGAACCAGAACAGAAAACAATGGAATTACAATCTCCAAAACAAAAATCAGACGCCATGTCCAAACCTTTTGTTTAAAAAACCCAAAGCTTTTATTGGGTCTACCTTGGTACATGTCAATCTGTATAAATTAACATTTAACACATCAGTCAAAAATGCATCATAAAAAGGATTAATACGCTCATAAGTATCACCTGACAGTAAGTCACAGGAAAACCCAAACTAATATGAAAAAGTTAAACTTATAGTCTGGAAAATATATTATTTCTTGACATGGGAATCCCAAAAATTAAATGTATTCACATAAATGTTGAATTTTTCAGGTGGAAAACTTAAACTAAAGACAAATTTAAACAAATTCTTAACTGCAATGTAAATATCCATACTTACACTGAAAAAACACAAAATCTTACCAAGCATTTTTGTCTAATTCCTAATGTATAATATCTTATTACAAATGAAACAAGAAAAATTTAACTATAAATAACTTTTCAGCAAGATACAGGAGTTTGTTTTGTGTAATTTATTTGCTCACTACTTCAGTCCAACATTTAACTTTATACTTTTAATATCTGAGCAAGACGTAGAGAAACTCCTGTTAGTTTACAAATCTAGAACAAACTTAAAATGTACCGTCTACTTTACAACACAGAACAAGAATCAAACATGGAGAACCAACATTTAGCAACCCAGAACCATTAGAACCAACATTTAGCAACCCAGAACCATTAGAACCAACATTTAGCAACCCAGAACCATTAGAACCAACATTTAGCAACCCAGAACCATTAGAACCAACATTTAGAAACCCAGAACCATTAGAACCAACCTTTAGCTTCATACCTCTCTAATCTCACCAACTAGTTTTATCAGAACCAGAGTCCAGAGAAACCCCACTAGTTTATAAATTACTACTTATTCTGATTAAACATGTGGAACCAACATGTAGTTTTATATTTCTACCTTCTTGTCTTTCTTTTGTTTGTATTTCCTTCAAATTCATGTAAAGCCCTTTGAACTGCCAGGTGCTGAAAATGTGCTACATAAATAAAATTACCTTCATAATGATTCAAGTACTAGATTATTTCACTTATAACAAAACATTTTTCTCGTAAGTGAAACAATCTGCCAGTGGAACTGGCACTTTTTCTAATATGAAAGAATTATTTATGTGTTGAAAGTTATTTACGAGTTAATTTTGTCTTTTTCCAAGTGAACTAAGATATTTGCACCAGAAACTAAACCAAATTACCTGATAAGATTTCCTGTGTTTGTGGTGATATTTTACATCTAAAGTAATGAAACATATTTTCCAGGTTTCTCCAGTGTTTTAGGGTTGCTCTCAGTCATGGACATCCAGGGAGGATGTTGAGTTTCTGTAGGCCATCCTCCTCACCATCACCATCACCATCAGTACAGTTCCTGGCAGTCATGAATTTATTTTAAAAAATGCTCCAAAGAAATTTCAGATGGATGAACGCTGGAGGCAAGTTTTGATGGTTCCGTTTCATTTGCAGCGAGAAGAGGAGGCAGCAGAGCACAGGGCAGAAGAAAAGAGGTTAGATTTCTTTTAAATTCCCCTTTGACCAACATATTCCCACCGCTGACGGCTATCTGAGACCAGATAAACGCATAAAGCCCACATAACCACCCGTTAGATGCAGCTCCTGCTGCACCATTTGCAAACAACGAGAGCTTTAATTTTCTGTGTTTTACAGATGAATGAAAGCTTAACCCCCCCAAAAAAGAAAACAAACTAAGTCAATTACCAATAATTTTTGTTAGTAAGAGTGTCTGAGCTCACCCGCATCTGTGTTGATTTATTGCAGCTGGCTACCTCACACTTCAGGCTAGATGCCATTTGAAGGTAGGAAGCCAAAACTGATTACTGACAGCTTCTGGAGCACGAAAGGAGCCAAATGTCCCCATATCTTTGCAGAGAGGTGGCAGCACTCATGTCTGAGGGTTATGTCTGATCGAAACCTGGCAGGTGGCAAGTGAAAGAAAAACACGGCTCACTCTGGTTTAACATGTGCTGCTGTAGTATTACCTCTGAAGAAAGAAGCTCTGCTTCACATGTATGTTTGTCCAAATGTAACTACTAATTCACATAATTATCTCCAAATATTGTATTTATAAGTAAAATACCCTCTGACTGTGTTTCAGCTGTTGTGTAGGTTTTAAAGCATTGGCTTCAGACCTGCTCTAATTAATATTTCAGACCGGCGTGGTCAGTGTAACAGCATGAAAACATTTTTAGCAGCCAGTCGTTCTCAAAACTGGTCCATCAGAGCAACCTGTTTACAGACTTTACACATTATTTGGGATTCTTCTTCGATCGCTCTGCAATGTCTCTTCGGTGCAGTTTGGTACGATATTTTACAGTCTGGTGTCTGCAGGAGAACATTTCCGACATACCAGTGATAAACTTAACAGATTGTTTCAAGCAGTAATGTTTTACTGTTTCAATGTGTTGTTTGAAGCCATTAGATCCGCCCTAACTCTACCGTACGTTGTGGTATGGACCCGTTCCTGTGGGACGGCTACAAAGATACTTGCTAACAATGACTAGCATTGGTTTTAGTGTGATAAATCTTAAATATACGCCTGATATGTAAAAGAAAAAGAGACATAGTTCGTCAACACTGTGACAGCTAGATAGCAAGGTCAGGAAAAAGTTTTAATTAAGAAGAAAAATAGCGAGGGAGAGGTAAGTAGGCCAGTTATGCTAGCTTGACTTTGACATTCACAACATGTAGGTGTGCTGTGGAATCCGATTTGATTCGGTTCAGTTAAGAAATAATAACAGAGACCTAAATACCAATCTGACAGATCAGTAGAGCAGCTATTTAAATTAACTAATCAACCACCGCAGTGTTAGCTTAGCTAATAGCAGCAGTAGCTAATCTACCACAGTGAAAATGACGCAAAAATAAACATCAAGCCTAAAAACATAGAACTGTAACAGAGTGAATGTTCAGTTCTTTGTGGGAAACGTTTGAGTGTCTTTTGGTGCTGAATCCTGAAGCATAAAGTGGTGTTGCTGTCAGCTGCTATGTTCTGCCGTAAAGGTTTTACAATGGAGACGACGCGACGTGCCGAACCACAGCGACCCAGTGGAAAACAGACCGAACTGGGGAGGCTTATTGCTTGGGAAGTACTTGGCTTCAGTAAAACTACTTGCAGCTAAACAGTGAAATCTGTTTAAATTTTAAACACTTCTGGGTTCCACTTGTTGCTGAAATTGTCTTGGTACTTGTGTGGCCACAGGTACAAAATCTTGTAATTTTTGTCAAAATTTGGCCAGAAACACAAAAATTTAACCCTAAATAACATATTAAGTATATCAGCAAAAAAATGTTGATTTGTGGACTATTTACACTTTAAAGTCTTTTTAAAGGATATTTTCAGTGACATCAAACTTTGGGGAACTTGTTGTGCTTTTGGAGCACTTTCTTCATTCCTTTGTTTCCTGCTTTGTTTGATTAATGATTAATCTTAGGTGCTTTGCTTTTTTACAACAAACCCAATATTTCCTGTGATCTTCACGCCTGGAGGAGGAGAAGGACACAGTAAGCACTTCTTCAAGCGGGGCAAACCGGGGCCAACTGTCTGTCACAAACATATTCTCTTTGGTGCAAGTTTGAATTTGAAAACCTCTCCTATGTTTTTGCTTTAAGGAGAGAGGAAAGCCGTTCTATTTCAAGGTCAAATTTCCCAGCAGAAATACCAAACCATCTTTTAAATCATCCAGCAGGTCTCTGGCAGTCCAGGAGAGAGTTTGATTTTCCTCTCTGGCAGGCCTACAAGATGTTTTGATTTATTGGTCTACCACTTTAAAACTATTATTCATGCTGACTTCCACTGCTTAATTACATTACAAACTGAGGAAATGACCCCTGAAAACACTTTGCTGTCCTCTTACAGGCCTCTCCTGCTTTGTAAGCTTAGAGGACTTTAATTTTCATAATGCCAGGCTGCTGCTTTAAGCTGCTGATTGCTGTAACGAGGTTTGAGGAATCAGATATTAATAAAGCTTTGAATTGTCGTCACCTAACGAAGGCTAAATAACTGACCCTCCTAACAAGCTAATCAAGATCCAATCTAAAAGTTATTTAGGAGCTTAAAGGTGTACAAAGTTTTCCTGGATCTTTGTTAATGAATCTACATTTTTAACTTTATATCCTTTAGGAAATATCTTGTTCTCTACTCAGTAGTTCCAGATATTTAAGGCAGCAGTGCTCAAATAAAATAGTTTTGATTTAAAGTCAATATGTGAGTATCTAAAAGTAGGGATGTGCCGATCAGGTTTTTTTCTGCCGATACCGATACCGATCACCCCTGAGGGATGATCGCAGCGGTTCAACAGCAGAACCAGCGTCTTACAACGCAGCTCCAAGACTTAAAACATTTTCCAGGTTATTTGTTTAGCTTTCTGACCGTCATGCTAATCCGGTGAGTGTTTGCAGCTGTGCTGCTTTACCTGCTGTCTGATCCTCCATGTCTTTTTACTGCAGTGAGCCTCGATGTAGCCAAACTCCGTCATTGTTTTTATGTCTATTAGCTTCGTGGTGTTGATGCATTTTGACCTGCTT